>CAUYON010027973.1:0-17660 GCA_963573935.1 Arctocebus calabarensis
CTGCATACATCATTCACGAGTAAAGTCCTGGAACCCTCCATCTTCTACAGAGGCAGGCAATGAAGACAGGCAACCACAGACCACCTACACTTATGAGCCAAAAGAAAGTTTGGAGCTATCATTTAGGAAACAGCAAGGAAAATCCTAATATGGTTTTCTTTTAGCATCACTGAATAAGTGCTTCTGACCTGACACTGTTCTACCTTTGCCTATTACTGATTACACTAATCAGATTTATGTTTTCCAGAAATGTCATCAAGCCACATGCAATAAAGATGGTTCCAGTCTATGAACCCCTGTATCACTCTCCTCAGTTAGGAGAAACCCTAACTGCCCCCTTCTATCATCACCCGATTCAGCAGGAAGCAGTTAGATAGAGTCTTCGCCCCTTTTCCCTAACAGCAGTTAGAGTTTCTACTTGGAGAGGGAGAATTGATGCAGGACATTTGGCTCCCTAGCCAGTTCAGCGGAGCTGGTGGACCTGCCGCCTCCTCCTTGGTGGTGTCAGTGCTGCGGCAGCCAGCTGAAGAGCCAGCAGGCTGGATAACAGGCAAGGAGGGGGACCTCCAACCCCCACCGGAGGCTTCAATAGCCAAAAAGGCTGGACAACTGCTGAGGAGATACCTGTGCCTTAGTGTCTCCTTCACTTTACACTTAGGAGTAAATGTGGAACTCCCATTTCCTATGCCTAGGTCAATTTCTTATGAATTTCCTAGGCCTCAATTCCATGAATGGACTGTATCCATTCTCATTCACCTTGCCCCCAGCAGAAGGGACTGTATTCATTCGTTTCCTGGCCAAGGAAGCCATACACCTATATATACCCTGAGACTAAAGGCCTAAAGGAGGAGATGGGGAAAGACTGGGAGAGAAACAGAGAGAGCTTCTCTTTCCCCACTTGAATTCTCTCCCTCTACCAGGAGCTTTAGTGTTTTCTGTATTCTTTTCTGTAAATAAATTCTGTCTTACCACTGGGGGGTGGGGGGAGACAAATAATGTAATGAAGAATAATAAAATACATGTATTTATTTAAGAAAAAACTGAATTTCTCTGAGTCATTAATTTGAGATGCTTTTAAAAGTACATATATGTATATGGTTTCATTTATTATAATTATCCATTACTTATCTTTAAAAAAACTTTAAGATCTTAGCTTTAGATTTTCTATATTATGAAATTTCAATTTTATAGAGAAAATATGAGAGTAAAATTTAAAAGTTAAGTGCCAAAGGCAGCTGACAACAAAGCAGAACCACATACCATTTACTTATTGGAAGAATTTACTCTATAACATATGTCTATGTTATTATAAAAAAATATTGTCCTGCCACAGCTAAAGTGTTCCAAAGGTACTCTGTTGATTATCTTCTATTACATGCTCATGAAACAGGTTGCTGGTTGTTCTGGCAGAAACAAGGGCCAGTTGATGCAATAGGCTCACAACATTATGACATTGTAATTAGTGTAAGTTGAGGGAAACCCAGAGAGTAAATATGTTGCTCATGAAAGCATGTGGCAAAACATGTGAGAGAAGGAGGACAAGATTTTATAAAGTTAATGGCAGTCACGTGGAAAAGTTGCACAATTAATGCTAAAACCTAAAACCATCAACAAAGAGAATCTAGCAAAGCTAGACCTGTTAACAATAGAAGAGAAAACACAGAAGCCTGGGGATAGAATAGAGACATCCAAGAGAATTCCATGAATGGCAAAAGCTCAGGGGAGAGCTTTAAAGAAATTGATGAAGTCTGCAAACATTTTTGTGTTGCAAAGTTCAAGTGTGAAGCAAAGGCTATTGTATTATGCTAGCAAACCATTTCACCACCTAAACATCAAAACTAGTCTCAATAAATACCCAATTAGTATTATTATTAAAAATATTATTATCGTGGTTCATTACAGTAATGAAGGAATGAAGTTCATTTTGATTGAGCAGGAAGGAATAAGCAATGGGACCTCACTGTCCTTTCATCTTCAGATACACCCTTGGTTGAGCTTAGCCTGAAGCCACTGATGTCTGTATAGATCAACCTCTTCAGGTTGGGATACAAGTAGGGAAGAGCAGATAATAGATCTAGAGAGACAAGCAGATATCCATCTCTCTCCCTTTCTTTTTCACTCTCTCTCCCTCTCACATACACACACACACCCCTTTTCTTTGTTTTATTTTTTGGTTGTTGTGGGGTTTTTTTGTTTTTACTTTTGTTTTTTGAGACAGTCTCATTTTGTTGCCCTGGTAGAGTGTCATGGCGTTGTAGCTCATAGCAACCTCAAACTCTTGTGATCCTCTTGCCTCAGCCTCCTGAGTAGCTGGGACTATAGGCACCCACCCCGACACCTGGCTAGTTTTTAGAGACAAGATCTTGTACTTGCCCAGGCTGGTCTCAAATGCCTGAGCTTAAGCAACCCACTCACCTCAGCCTCCCAGGGTGCTAGGATTACAACTGTGAGCCACCACAGCTGACCTACACCCTGAGTTTTATGAGGCAAGACCCCAACCTGCTCAAGACACTGCCATTGTTACCAGGGCAACAAATTCATTTTCAGGGTTTTCTAGGTCCCAAATACAGCAATCAGTGCTTCAGACACTGCAGTGAACAATGTGGATAGACTCCCATCCATAACTGAATTATGACTTTCACTGGCTCCTTCCTCCATAAAAACTATTTAAAATTATATTTTTATGACTGTGTATAAAGACAAATTCAATCTAGACTGCATTCATGATATTATATTCTTCTTATATTTATTTGTTCCTAATTTTTAGATAAATTAAAATTAAGACATTTTTGTGGGCCCCCAGAAGTATCACAGATTCTAAGCACTGTGTCTAACAGATGCCTTGGCTGGTACTTCTCCTGCTATTATGGAACTTACATAGTAGTGGGGGAGATGATAACAAAAAAAGTAATAAGTAAATAAACAAAGGTGATACAATTGCAATGAAAGTGATTGAACAGGCTATCTTAGAAAGTGGCTAGGAGAGAGAAGTTATACAGAAAAAGCTTCCTGAAGGGATCATGCTTGAGAACTTCAGTGACCAGAGGATTTAGTCTTCTGAAAACCTGGGGCTTCACAGAAGGAACAGCTATTGCAAAGGCTGCCAGTCAGGAAAGAGTTTTGTGTGTTTGAGAAACATGAGGCTGGTGAGTCTGGGGAAAAGGGACAGGATGAAAGAGGAAGGCAGGGGGCAGATCATGCAAAATCTTAGAGGTAAGAATTTGGATTTTACTCTAAGCTGGGGTATTGCTTAGCTTGATTTGGAGGATGAATTATGGTGAGAAGCAAAGGACTGCTGGCTATAGCTGGCTACACAGATGAGAAAAGATGCTGCCTTGTGCCAGGGTGATAAAAGTGGAGAAGAAGAAAGGATAACAGATATAAGATGTCCATAAGGGTCAACTGAACTCTTAATGAATTGATGGGGCAAAGAGGGCAGAGGAACAAGAGGAATTAAGGATGAATTGGGGTTTTAGTTTGAGGACTTAGCAGGATAGGGGTACTAGCACTGGGCTTTTGTAAATACTGTTTCTCGTGATAGACTAATAGATGTGATCTGATTTTCCATGCTGTAATTCTCACACGTCTTTTCAAGAACATGATTATTGTGGAAGCACACCAAATTTATGAATTCATGTTGTCATTTCCAGTGTCATAGAAATGCCTGGTTTGGCCAAAATACTGCAATTCTGCCAAACTATTTTATCCACAAAACCTTGCCCCTTGCTTCCTCATCTTGCCTTTTAACCCAGTGTGGGTGCTTGGCTAGCCTACACTTGCTTTTTGGATGGACCTATCCCTTTCAGAAGGACGTAATTAGTTTAAGATTAAGTACGCCATCTGGTCCTCAAACAGTCTTCTTTCTTGGCACACTGAATCTCTTATGTGCTCCTGATAAGAACTTACTACTTGGATCTGAATCTTTCTTTGTTTATTGAAGTACATTTCAAAGCATCTGAATTGTCACTAAACTAGATTGTTAACCCTCAGGGGATGATAAACTCAGGTTTGTATCTTTATTCCTCCTGTCTTCTCATTCTGCATACTTTCTCTGGATGATCTCATTGAATCATTCTTTCTACAGCTGTTTACTTAGTACTGTTTAGATGCAATGATAATAAAAGAGCTAGAATTCACATTGCTTACTTATGTATGTGCCAGGCATTCATTTAATCTTCAAGATGATCCTGTCACATAGGTATTGCTGTTGAGAAATATAGAGATGAGGAAACAGAAGGTTCAGACATATTAAAAAATTGACCAAAGTCACATTACTTGGTACCGAGGAAAGCCAGGCTTCAAACCCAGATAATAGGACTCCAGTGTCAAAGTGTTATAACAACCTCCTTATATCCGCTGTAGCTTTGATGGCATATCTGAATTACAGATATTATTCAATTTCTTACTGGATATCTCTATTTAGATGGCTCAAAGAAACCTAAAGCTCAAACTACTTACAAATGAGCTTATTTTTCTCTCTGTAGGCCCTCTTTTTTCTCATAAACCTCACAGAGGAGTACTACTAGCCATCCAATTGCCCAAGCTAGAAATCATGCTATCGTTCTTGACTTTGCCCAGCAACTTCCATCCATAGCCAGGGTCCAGTCGTTTATACTGCCCTGTTTTCTTAACCTCTTTAGTACCTTTTGAATGCATTCACTTCTCCAACCCCATTCTTTCAACTTCATTCTGGTTCTCACTCTTTGTTAAATCACTTTACTGCTGTAGCCTCCAGATGATCTTTACCAAGAGAAAGGTATGTAGATAAGCTGGAAAAAACCCTGAGACCACAGCCAGAAGCAACAGAAAGAGTGTTGTGATTGGTGATTATCTGTCATCAGGACAACGGGCAAGTGATGACATGGGTTTCAGGACTTGCCTACCTTGCCCTGGCATTTTAATGAAATATGTAACACATGGAGAGTACATAATAAAAAGTGTTAAATAAAGGGACAAAATTAATATACTTATTGTCCCTCCAACCCTAAACACAATGTTCTGGACGACAAATAGTTAGTCAACAGTTGTATTTTGGGAGTGCCCTTCATTGCTAACAATAATAGATAATTTCTGCCAATTCAGTCTAATTTAATATGTTTTATAAGCTATTTAATATGGCCCACTAATTTATTCCAAGTCTTTGAAGTTTCTTCCTCATCCCTGCTTATCATCCGGTATGCACTACCCTCTTCCCTCTTCCATGTTTCAGTAGCCTGATCACTTTAAATATTTACAATCTATCCATGAAACTTCTATATGACCATTTCATCATATCTCCCCAATTGAAAAGCTATTCTACTTGTCATGTGAACATATGACATGCAGGAAGAACCAGGGATGTGTAGAAATGTCAGCCTTTCAATCCTTTACAGGTTCATATATGGCTGCTATACTATAGACCTTCACCTTGATTTGGAGACTAATGTTCTCCTGGCACCATACTCTAACCACTAACCTCTTTAATTATGTTCTGCCCTTTATGATAGGGTCTCCTTCTTTATCTATCAGTCCACTCCCTAAACATGTCAGATATTTCCCCTGAATGTGATAAATATGTTACAATTGGCTGACTGCTTTATTTTTACCTCTTCAGGCAAAGCAAGCTTTTATATGTTAAATTGTTTGGTAGACATAAAAAGGATGCTATTTTTATTCTATGTCCTTGTTCTTGATATTTACAATCAACAAGCACAGTCACTAATTCTCATTTAATTTATAAAGGTTACAATGGTTTGCTGGGCTCCCAAAAGATTCAGGGAGCTTACTAATAATAACAACATAGAACTGCTGAACCATAGCATCCATTGGTCTATAAAACTAAAGCCATTTTAACATTTGCAGGACTCTAGTCTGCTACATTTAATTCTGATCAGACATCCACAGTCCAGAGGTATTACCACTAGCTGGAAAATATCACAAAGCAATTGGCCATTTTGAAGGTGAATCTTTACAAATTCATTTTGTTATTGCCAAATAATTAAGAGTTAACATTCAAGTTTCTATAAATGATTGTAAATGGATTAAAAAAAAAACATTGCAGCAATGAGTCCATTTTCTGCTGGTCTGGCATTCTTTTGCAATAGGAACCCAGCCTGCTTATATAATTCATTCATGCCAAACAGCATAAGTGTTCTCAAGTTATAACTAACTCAGTTGGCAGAAAGGGAACTTTTCAGATGTTAGAGAAGAGAGAACACATAACGCAAGAATTAAATGTGTCCAAATCTCTCTCTAGCCAAGACACTGGCATCATCAGTAAAGAGTTGGGTCCTACAATTCACACAAGTTCTTCTCCCTAAAGTTCATGGAGGCAGGAGGAGCCCAGAGTCAAGGAATGTGGAGTCCAAGGGCTAAGTGATGAAAATTAGACACAAGTTTGGAGTGGGGCTGCACAGTATCAGACAGGTAAAGAACAAACAGGGAAGCCACTGTATACATAGCCTCAGGCCAATGGATGTGATCATTTTCAGGAATTCCCATTACATTCAGGGATACAGAATTCACATAATGCCACAAGGAATCATTCAACCCACTACAGGAGAACCTCTGTAAGTTGACAACCCACGGGACTGTAACAAACTGGTCAAAAATATGGAGGTGGTCAAAATAAAGAACTAGGCCTGCTGTACGGATGGGTACATACAGTGCATGTCTGGTCTATAAAAATTAGGTCAACTAAAGTATAGGAAGGTGGTCAACTATGGAGGTTCTACTGTGTATACAAGGAAACTTAGTAGCAGAAGTGACACATACAAAAATGACAATCATGCCATCTTGTCTCAAAGAAGCACAGAGACTGACAGGGAAGACAGTGGTGAGCATGAGGCAGTTGCTGAAGGACCACAAGGGGCAACAGGAACCACATGGCGTACAGCTTCAGAATCACATCATCCTGGATTTTGTCACTTAGTGCAGAGTCTGTATGTAACCTCAGGTCCCAGAAGAAAAAAAAAATGGAGCTAATTTCATGAGGTTGTTGTAAGAATCAAATGAAGGTGGGGATATATGTTTATTTTAAAAATATTTCATATGTATAAATATAAAAACAATATAATTATATATAATTATAGTTATAACATGAATATAATAACTATATATATGGTACCTAGGGCAGTAGGCAATGAGTAGACATGCAACGGTAGGCAGCACTAGCAGTAGCAGCAACCACAGCACAGAGAACAGGATTGGTAATGAAGTAGAAATATAGACAAAGCACCACAGGCAGCATACAGGCAGGAGAAATCTATTTAAACTAGCACATCTATCATGATATTTCACAATATTCAGCCTTTCTTTCCTGTCTCAGGAAATGCCAATTCCTGCCAATTTCATTGGCACTGGCCAAAAATCTTAGATTCTTCTTTCTCACATTCATGTTCAAACCATTAGCAAATCCCACTTGCTCTACATTCAAATATATTTAACATTCACCTGCTGCTCACTCCCCCCTCTACTACCTGCCTGCCTCAGTGGCCTCTCTGCTTCCTATCTCCCCACTCTTTCCACCTATGACCTGCCCTCCATGCAGCAATAACATTAATCCTTTTAAAATGTTAGCTCACACCACTCTACACTGGGAAAAAACCTTACAAAGTTGTCCTCATGTCACTCACAGTAAAACTCTAGGTCCTTAGGATGCCTTATAGGCCCTGGGGATTTGGCCTGCCTGCCTGTCCTCATGCCCTGCCACTCTGCCCCCTTCTAAGCCTGCTCTGCCACACTGACATTTCTGTTCCTCAGTCACCCCAAGCATACTCCTGCCTCAGGCCACTGCATTTACTGCTTGTGTTAGTTTGGATGCTCCAAGAAGCTGATGCTAATATGGGATTAGATGTGCAAGAAATTTATTGATGGGAAATGCAGGCAAAGGATAAAAGGGATGGAGAGGGAAAAGTGGGAAAAGCCTTTGACAGCAATTCCAATCTGCGAGAGAGGGTCGGGAAGAGGGATTGTACAGGAAGGCGTCAAACTGCAGCAGGGTCCTAAGGGGTTGTCTAGTGCTGCCTTACAGGAGTGGCTCTGATTTAGTGCCCCTCTGTGCTCACTACTGGGTCAGAGTGGCTCAGTAGAAAAGTGCCTGTGGTAGTGGGCTCACAGGTTGCCACTGCCTCTCTCAGTTAAAGATCCATGTCCACCATGCTTCTCCCTCCAGCTGGATCACGTGACTAACTTCCTCACTTATCCTCTAGATCTATGTACAAATGTCACCTTGTTAGCCACCTTGACCACCCAAATAAAATAGCACCCCCAGCCTGGCACTCCCTACCCACTTTACTCTGTTTTTTTTTTCTCCACAGCATTTTTCTTCGCACTAACAACTTGTTGCTTATGTCTCCTCCCACTAGAATATAAGTTCTGTGAAGGCAGGGATTTGTCTGTTTTATTTATTGCTTATTCCTAGTGTTTAAATAATATGTGGCACATGGCACATGCTCAGTACATAAGTCATGAATAAATGAATTTTAAAATACATGAGTTAATTTCATCATTGCATGTGCATTTAATTTCCCTGCTGACTGCAGAACTTGGCCTCTCCTTGAAATCTTATTTAACCTTTCCAACAATAACAACAAGCTAATCTACTAATAGATTTTCAAATTATAAAGGCTTAATATTAAAACATTATTAAATGAATGTTGCAGTTAAGCAGAACCCTTTACAATTCTCCATCCATCTCATTTACTTTCTGAGATTTGTATATTAACTTAAGGACCCAGGCATCTGCTTATAGACTCTTATTTTACTCTTCGCTTGAGTAATTTTGTGGTTTTCACTTTTTTTTTTTTTTTTTTAGATAGAGCCTTAAGTTGTTACCCTAGATAGAGTGCTGTGGCACCACAGCTCAAAGCAACTTCCAATTCCTGGGCTCAAGTGAGTCTCCTGCCTCTGCCTCCCAATTATCTGGGACTACCGGCGCCCACCACAATGCCCAGCCATTTTTTGGTTGCAGCCGTCATTGTTGTTTGGCAGGCCCGGGCTGGATTCAAACGCACCAGATCAGGTGTACATGGCTGGCACTTTAGCCTGCTGAGCCATAGGCGCCGAGCCTATTTTTGTGGTGTTCAAAGATCAGAGTACAAAAATAACTTTTTAGGATTGTATGTATAAGCCATGACTCTTGCATACACTTGTGTGGCAAATATAATGGATTGCCTAAGGTAATTGCGACCTGCTCTTGCACAACAAGGTAGGTTCCCTAGAAGGCAATGCTGAGATGAGGATTCATGTAAAAATTTATTAGAAAGTGTTCTCTGGAAAAAGTGATGGGGTCATAGAAAAGTGAAACCATAAAGTGATGGAGGCCAAGCAAATTTCATGGAAGGTCAAGAGAGAATGGAGGTCACTTCTCAGTGTTGTCCTTAGTCGCAATATTTATATTCTCAAATCAGATGGCCATTGATGAGGGCTGCATCCAATGAGGTGTAAATTCTCTGGTACGTTAGCTCTTACTGCATGCCAGCGAAGAAGGCAGACCTTGAACCAGAGCTATCTGGGCTATCTGTTGGAATTGAAAGCACAGCATAAGCCAAGGGGTGTGAAAAAATAAAGGGATTGGCAATAATGAAGCAATGGGATGGAGGACACATGGGGGAAGCACTGATAGTGCCTGCTGCATGTGCTGACTACACGTGGGCCTCAATGAGCACAGTTCCAGAAGGGGAAAAAGTATGTTTATAATAAAACCAGTTGGCATTAAACTTGGAATACATTTTTTAAATTTTTTTATTTCCCTTGTTATCCATAAGCGTATATTTATATGCACAGTATAATTTCTTTACATCATCTGGATAGTGATCCAAACATTGTGTTTGTGATGGCACCTTATTGCCTTTTTGAGTAGGGTTATAGTACCAGAAAAAAGAACCACACAAATCTGGTATGCTTCTTTTCCCCCACTCAGGTGTTGAGATTAAATGCTATACCTTTTTATCATGGTGTGCTAACCCCAAGCGAACTACTTGAGACTACTAATCCTTCCAGAACAACTGCTCTGCTCTGAGGCAGATGGTGGGGATAAACATTTTAGCTTGGTTGAATTAAAGTTTGACATCATTGCCTGCAATTAGAATTTCATTCATAACAGCTTCTTTATAGAAAATGAAAGAGTAAAGCTATACTAAAAATTGCACATCATAAAACAAAAAATACTATTAGAGGCTGAAGAACATCACTCAGTAAGTGGTAGAAACTTTAGCATTCTTTTCTGGTAACTGAACTAACTAGATTTTCTTGAAATTTCCTTTCCACAAAAAAAAATCCATTGTTAACAGTTCTGTAGGACATGCTCCATTCATTGTTCCATAATTCTGTGGGAGATTTTCTCCTTTTAATTTCTGTTTGGGGGAGCTGCTGTGGTCTTCTCAAGGCCTATGGCAATTTTGCCAGTCTAAGCTGACCATAACATTACAGAGAAATTAAAAATACTAGTTGTTAAGTGCATGCGGTAGCTCGTTTAATAGTCATAATAACATTATAAGGATGTATTGTTATGTGATTCTTATAGATGATGAACCTGAGATCCAGAGGGATGAGATAATTTCAAGAATCGGAAAGATAATAAATATGGATCTGGGATTCAAGCCCGGGGAGGCCTGATCCTTTTTACTTTGCTGATACAATGGGAAAAATTTCTAGAGCAAGAGTCATTCCCAGGAAGCAACACTAAGCCCCACCTAAGGAATATTCCCATCCCCAGGAAAGAGAGCATTGATGACTTATATCTGGCTAGATTTCAGAATTGCTATGGATGACTAATGGCTATGTGCTTGTCTCCCTCCTTTTGGAATGGAAATGTCTTCTGTGCTCATATTATGCCATTTTTACCAATGTATATTTCATGTGTGGAGGAATTAACAGTTTCTTTCTGTAGTTCACAATTCTTCAGAAGAAGAATGAGCATTCAAGGAGTTTCCCTCAAAGGTTCACATCTGAGGAAACTCATCCATACCTGAATCTGACTTTGATGAAGAGATATTCTATGTTGTAATAAGACATAATTTGGGAGAAGTCCTTAGAAAAGAGTGAATGTATTTTGCCTGTGTAAATAATTTATGCTCAGAAAGTAGACTATGGTAGATTAAAGATTGTCATAATTTATTGCTACTCCCATTTAGTAGTAATCCTCTAGCCCATGAACCTAAGAAGGTATTAATGGCTTGCTTGACCAATTAAATGCAATAGAGTAATAGAAAGAAACTTCCTAGCTTCCACCTCTCGGAATGTTTGCTCTGAGTGAAACTAGCCAGCCACTAAGAAAGAAATCTGTCTACTCTTGACATATGAAAATACCACAAGGAAAAAGAAAGAGAGAGAGATGCTTAGGCATCCCCAACTGTTCCACCAGAAGTGTGACTGAAGAAACAATCTTGAATATTCACATTCCAAAAGACAAAAATATATAGAAGTAGCAAGGAACTGATCTAGACACATAACCTTAGTTGAATTCTCAGCCATCTCCTGCCACTTGAGTGGCAAGCTGAGACTTCCATGATCAAGGATCCCTTGTTGTGTCCAGCCCAACTTCCTGATCCACAAAATTATGAGCATAATAAGATGGTTGCTATCTTCTTCCACTAAGTTTTGGGGGGTGATTTGGTAGATAGAAGCTGCTAACTGAAACACAAAGTTCTAGGAAATTCCTAGAAACAAAGATCCAGTTACCTAATCAGTAACTAGTAGTTTTCAATGGTCATTTTACTAAAATTATTAGTATGTTGAATATCACCAATGTTGATCATATTGTAGGCCACAAAACATGTCTCAATAAAGCGAAAAAAATAGAAATCATACTATGTATCTTCTCAGACCACAGTGGAATAAAACTAAAAATCAACTCTAAGAGAAAAACTCAAGTCTACACAAAGTCAGGGGAAATAAACAACCTGCTGCTGAATGATTATTGGCTCAATAAAAATTAAGTTGGAAATTAAGGAAAATTAAGGAAATCAAAAGATTCCTCAAACTGAATCACATGCTAACATTTGGAGTCTGTGGACTTCAAAAAATGCAGTCTTTTGTTTTGCTGTTGTTCTTTTTTGTTTTTTATTTTTTATTGTTTTTATTATTAAATCATAGCTGTTTACATTAGTGCAATCAATGGGTACAATGTGCTGATTTCATATACAATCAGAACTATTTTCATCAAACTGATTAACATAGCCTTCATGGCATTTTCTTAGTTATTGTATGAAGATGTTTGGATTCTGCATTTAGTAAGGTTTGCCTGTATCCTTCTAAGATGCACTGTAAGTGTGGCCCCACTAATTACCCTCCCTCCACCCTGACCTCACCCCTCCCCACCCCTCCCTTGCCCCATTTCCCCATATTCTTGTGTTATAGTTTGGTTATAGCCTTCATTTGAAAGCTATAAATTAGCTTCAGAGTAGGGCTGAGTACATTAGATACTTTTTCTTCCATTCTTGAGACACTTTACTAAGAAGAATATGTTCCAGCTCCATCCATGTAAACATGAAAGAGGTAAAGTCTCCATCTTTCTTTAAGGCTGTGTAGTATTCCATGGTACGAAGGGGAAAATTCATAGCCTTAAATGCCTACATGAAGAGACAGAAAGATCACAATTTAACAATTTAATGACACATCTTGAAGAACTAGAAATGGAAGAGAAAACTAAATCCAAAGCTGGCAGAAGAAAAGAAATAACTAAGGTCAGAGCAGAATTAAATAAAAACAAACAAAAAAAATACAAAGTTTCAACAACACAAAAATAAACAAAATTGATAGACCTCTTGCTAGATTAATGGGGAAGAGAAAAGAAAGCATATAGATAAACTCAATCAGAAATATAAAAAGAGATAGATATTACAACTTACATTACCAAAATACAAAATGAATTAGCCATGAATATAATGAAAATATCCACACATATAAGCTCAAAAATGTAGAGGAAATAGACAAATTCCTGGAAAAATACATCCATCAGATGTGGAAATAGAAAGAAATAGAACTCCTGAACAGAGCAATAATGAACAATGAGCCTGAAGCAGTAATTTAAAAAAAAATCTTCCAAAAGAAAAAAATAATTTGTAAAAAATTCTTACAAATAAGAACAGGGATTTATATTGTAGAAATTATTCCATAACATTGAGGAGCAGGGGATCATTCCCAAATAATCCTGCCATGCCAGTATCACCTTGATACCAAAGCCAAGAAAGGACATAACAACAACAACAAAACTACAGGCACTGTCCCTTATGAATGAATCAATAGATGTAAAAATCCTCAATAAAATACTAGCAAACAAAATTCGATAACACATAAAAAAAACCCAACAATCTAAGAGAATCAAGTGGACTTCAGCCCAGCAATTAATAGTTCAACCAGCAAGAATGGTTCAACATCATTAAATCAATAAATGTGATTCACTACATAAACAGAAGCAAAAACAAAAATTACCTAATCATTGTAGATAGATGCAGAAAAAGCATTCAACAAAATTCAGCACATTTTTATGATAAAAACTCTCAACAAACTAAACATAGAAGACTATGTCTCAAGATTATAAAAGCTGTATATGACAATCCCACAGCTAACATCATACTGAAAGAGGAGAAGATGAAAACATTCCCACTAAGAATTGGAACAAAGAAAAGGTATTCACTGTCACCACTTCTGTTCAACACAGTGCTGGAAGCCCTAGCCAGGGCAATTATACAAGAGAAATAAAAGGTGTCTGAATTGGGAAATAGGAGGTCAAACTATCACTTTTTGCTGATGATATGTTCTTGTATCTGGAAAACCCCAAGGATTCCACCAAGAGACTCCTGAAATTGATCAATAAATTCAGGAAAGTTTCAAGTACAAAATCAATGTGCACAAAGCAGTAGCATTCCTATATACCAGTAATAGTCAAGCTAAGAGTCAAATCAAAGACTCAATAGCGTTCATAATAGCCTCAAAGAAAACAAAATACCCAGGAATATAATTACCAAGGAGATGAAAGCTATGTACAAAGAAACTTATGAAACACTGAGAAAACAATTTGCAAATGACACAAACAAATGGAAAAATACATCATACTCATATATCACTAGAATCAACATTTTTTAAATGTACATACTACCCAAAATGATTTATAGTTCAATGCAATCCCCATCAAAATATTAACATCATATTTCATAGATCTATAAAAAATAATTCTTTGCTTTGTTTGGCACCAGAAAAGAGCCAAAATATTCAAGCAATCTTAAGCAACAAGAATAAATAATGGAGGCATCATGTTATTATAAGACTTTGAATTAAACTACAGGCTACAGTAACTAAAACAGCATGGTATTGACACAAAAATAGAGATATAGACCAACAGAACAGAGGACCCCGATATAAAACCATCCATATACAGTCAACTAATCTTTGACAAAGTAGACAACAATATACACTGAGGAAAGAATCCCTACATACATATTCAATAAATAGTGCTAGGGAAATTGGATAGCCTCATGTAGAATATTGAAACAGGATACATATCTCTCACCACTCACAAAAAGTAATTGAGAATGGATAAAACAATTAAATGTAAGGTATGAAACCATAAGGATGCTAGAAGAAAGTGTTGAAAAAACTCTTCTGGGTATCAGCCTAAGCAAAGAATTTGTGAATACCCCAATGATAATCACAGAAACAATACAAATAATTAAATGAGATTTGATTAAATTTAAAAACTTCTACAAGGCTAGGAATGGGGACTCACAACTGTAATACTAGTACTCTGGATTGCTTGCATTCAGGAGTTTGAAACCTGCCTGAGGAAGAGTGAATGACCATCTCTATTAAAAACAGAAAAATTAGCTAGATGTGGTGGTACATGCCTGTAGTCCCAGATACTTGGGAGGTTAAGGCAAGAGGATTGCTTGAGCCCAAAAGTTTGAGGTTTCTGTGAGCTATAATGATGCCACAGCACTCTACCCAGGGTGACAGAGTGAGACTCTGTCTCAAAATTAAATAATAAAAATAAAACTTCTGCACAGCTATGAAAATAATCCACAAAGCAAATAGACAGAATGAGAGAAAATATTCACCAGCTATACATCTGATAAAGGGCTAATAACCAGAATCTACAAAGAACTCAAACAAATTAGCAAGATAAAAAGAAACACCCCATTAATAAGTGGGCAAAAAATATGAATAGAAGCTTTTGAAAAGAAGATAGATGGCCAAAAAAAATTTTTTTAAATGACCAATGGTTTTAATCATCAGGGAAATGCAAATTAAAACCACAAAAAGAGATCATCTTACCTCAATTAAAATGGCTTTTATTAAAACGTCCAAAAACAATAGATGGTGGCATGGATATAGAAAGGAGTACTCATACACTGTTGGTGGGAGTGCAAATTAATACATCCTCATATGGAAAACAAAATGGAGATTTCTCAAAGAACTAAAAGTAGACATTCCACTTGATTCAGCAATCCCACTACTGGGTATCTACCCAAAGGAAAATAAGTCATGTTACCAAAAAGCACCAGCATATGAATAGTTATTGTAGCACAATTCACAATTGAAAATAGGTGGAATCACCCCTAAGTGACCATCAATTCATAAGTGGATTAATAAAATGAGGTGTATGTACACTCAGCCACAAAAAAAGGATATAGTAAGGCCCTGTGCAGCAATTTGGATGGAAATGGAGACCATTATCCTAAGTGAAGTATCTAGAGAATGAAAAACCATGTAATTGCTAACTGATGAGCACACATGTACACAGAGAAAAGTAAAACTCAATGGAAATCAAGCATGGAAAAGGGAGAAGAATCTGGGAAAAAACCTACCTAATGGGTACAATAAATACTCTCTGGGTGGTAGGAACATATATAACCCTGACTCAAGCATGATAAAATCAATATATGTAGCCAAAAACATTTGTACCCCTGTAAAATTTTGAAATTAAAAAAGGGAACGAACTATCATGTATGTTATAAGGTTATTTCACAGACGAACAAACAGTAATATTAGAGAAAGATCTGGTAGGTAATTTTAAAAAATATTATGAAATATCCCAATAGCATTAAAACATACAGAATAACATGATGAGCACCCATCACTGACTAACCAGATTTAATAGATTTTTAATATGTCATCATATTCACTTTGGATTATTTTTTCAGAAACTAAAAACTATTGCTACAATTAGAGACCCCAATGTACTATTTCCCAATCACATCTCTTGCGTTGTTCTCAAGAGGTTACCTTTATTCTAAATTAGTGTTTATTGTTCACTTAATTTGCTTTGGTTGTTGTCTCCTTAGCTGTACAGAAGCTTCTGAGTTTAATTAAGTCCCATTTGTTTATTTTTGTTGTTGTTGTTTCAATTGAAGATATTTCTTTATTATTGTTCTATCAACATTATAAAATATGGATTTCTATGTCTTCAATATTTATATAAATAATCTCATGCTGCACATGAATGAAAAATTTAAAAATAATTAGGTTTATTAGAAACTATATAAAAGTTTAAAAAAATTAAAATCACCTCCATCCCACTACCCAGGAATATGTTTACATTTTTAAGTGTATGCTAATATAATGTATAACCATTATATCTATTAGGGCATAAAAGTATACCCAACTCAAAGGCTTAAGATAATGCCTGTGGCTCAATGGGTAGGACACTGGCCCCATATACCAAGGGTGGCAGGTTCAAACTCGACCCCAGCCAAACAAAAAATAGCTGGGTGTTGTGGCAGGCACCTGTAGTCCCAGCTACTAGGGAGACTGAGGCAAGAGAATCACTTAAGCCCAGGAATAGGAGGTTGCTGTGAGCTGTGATGCCATGGCACTCTACCCAGAGCAATAAAGTAAGACTCTGTCTCTTAAAAAAAAAAAAAGAAAAAAGAAAAGAACAATTTTTTTATTACTCACAAGTCTTTGGCTAATTGAGTGATTCCATATGCAGCTGGTGGCTCAACTAGAGCTCAAGTTCTCAGGCACCATCACTCAGATGAATGGGCTGTGGCCAGGTTGGTTGGCTTGTGGAGCCTAATCTGGGATAACTATGCTCCACCTGGTCTCTCATCCTCAAGAAGGCTAGTCTAGCCTAGGCTTTTAAATACAGGGACTCAGGACAGCAAAAGCATGAGATTAACTGCAAGACCTCTGGAAGCCTAGACTTGGAACTCCTATAACATCATCATTTCTGCCCCATCCTTCTGATCAAAGAAGATACAAGGCAGTAAAATTCAAGTGAATCAAGAAAATAACCAATTCTTCACATAGGAGTAACCTATTCACTGTTGCCAAGACACATGTATATAAGAATGACAGGAGTCCGTGGCCATTTTTGTTTTCTTTTTCCATTCTACTACACTGTACTTGAAATTTTCCATCAAAATTTTTAAAAACTATTATGCTTGAACAATATAATGAGAATAGTTAGGAAAATAAACTTGTCTGTTCTCATGTCTCATGTGAGTTCATGTCTCAATATTAGCAACAGAAGTTGTCTTCTTTTTTTTATTCTTTTTTTTTATTATCTTTATCATTAAATCATAGCTGTGTACAATAAACAATCAAGGGGTACAATGTGCTGGTTTCATATACAATCTTAACTATTTTCATCAAACTGATTAACATAGCCTTCCTGGAAATTCCTCCGAAATTCTTATTTTTAAAAATAGAACACACACTAAATAAATAAATAAGAAAAA
>CAUYON010027975.1:0-16960 GCA_963573935.1 Arctocebus calabarensis
TACTCAAGTTTGATATGAGGACAATTAATGACAATTATTCACATGGTGGGGGTGAGGGAAGGGGAGAGCAGAGAGAGAAAGAATGAGGGAGGGGTGGGGAAAGGAAGAGCAGAGAGAGGGAAGGAGCGAGGGGGGTGGGGTTTTGGTGTGTGCCACACCCTTTGGGGGCAAAACACGATTGTAAGAGGGACTTTACCCAACAAATACAACCAGTGTAACATGATTTCTTGTACCCTCAATGAATCCCCAACAATAAAAAAAAAAAAAAAATCTCTTAAATGTAAATCTCTCTCTCCATTTACATCGCCTTAGCTCAGTAATTCTGAACACTGAGTTGACAACTAGACCACAGGGATTGTTAGAAGAAATGCTGATCTCCAGGTCCCAAGCCAGATCAATTAAATTCAATGTTTATACTACCTTAATTTTATTAAAGCTTTTTTTTCAATTTCAGATGTATGTGAGAGTACAACCCATGAGGTTATAATGTTTGCATTTGTTAGTTAAGACCTTATTGTACTTGTGTCCCACACCCAAGATGTCTGCCACCTACCCTTACCCCATGCCCATTAGGTGAGGGATCACCAACCCCCCTGTACAGGGCACTTTAGCTGCCCAATAGAGGGGCTTTGGTGAGCTCCCATCTTATGGGCACAGGGTAAGGGGAGGTGGCACATACACTCCTTACACTCCTGCCCTAATCCAACCTCCTCCTTGCCACATCCAGCAGGATGTCATTGAAGCACTAGTTTAATCATGACATTTTCTTGCTAAGAAATGGTATTTGAACTTCTTTAATGTAGAGCCAGATATGCATGTAGAGCGAGTGAGCATGATGATCCACTGGTGAAGTAGATGCATATTTTCTTACACACTACTTTAATTTGATCATGGAGCAAGTTTTATTTTTTGTTTTTCTTTATTTCAGATTAATATGTGGGTATGCATGATTAGGTTACATTATTTGCACCAGTAAGGTAAAGTCCCAGTTGTAGTGTTTCCTCCACCCAGGAGGTGTGCCATACACCCATGCATTGTTCCCTTGGGGTGGGAACTTGCCCAACGCCTTCCTCCACTCTCCCCTTCTTGAATTTCCTTGTGTTTTGCTCTCAAGTGAGCATGCAGTTGTTAATTTACTTGGTTCAATTTAGTATGGAGTACACGTGATGTTTGTTTTTCTATTCTTGTGACAGTTGAGAGTGTTCTAAACCATTGAACTAAACCATTGCTCCCTATAAAACAATGTCTCCTAATTTTTTTTGTATCATGGAAGCTTTTAAAAATCAGATAATAGCTATTGGTCCTTTCACCCACATACCCGAATAACACACTCACACAAACGCCCAGACACATCTTCCCACTCACACACTCATCATTTTGCATACAATTTAAAGGCATATCCCAAAATTCCTGAAGCTCATATTAAGAACCTTTGCTTTAAAAACAATTCTGAAATGATCTAGAGCAGTGGTTCTCAATCTTCCTAATGCCATGACCCTTTAATACAGTTCTTCATGTTGTGGTGACCCCAACCATAAAATTACTTTTGTTGCTACTTCATAACTGTAATTTTGCTACGGTTATCCTAAGACCATTGGAAATATGTGTTTTCCAATGGTCTTTGGCGACCAAAGGGTCGTTTTACGCCTGTGAAGGGGTCACAACCCACAGGTTGAGAACCACTGATCTAAAGGAAGGAAAGCTGTTACTTTTTCAGTGCATCACGTAGCATTACTTGGTGATTGCATTCCTGTTTAAAATCACTAAATAGCATTCCTTATGAGCTGCAACATAAACCTATTTCACCTGCTCACATTCTCAGAGTAAATGGAAACCAACTGGTGCATGTGACCGTGAGTAATTTACTTCTCCTCTCCAAATCTGTTTTCTTATCTGATAAACAAACAAATTGATAAAACATGGGGTAATAATTCAGTGAAATATACTGACATATAAAACAATCAATGCATATTAGCTGCCACTATTACTATTGTTTTCATCTATTCTATTAAAGATAGTATCATATGCTTCTAGTCGTAATGACATTTATCATTTGCTATTTTCATTTCAAGAAAATAGTTATATCAGAAAACCAATGGAGAAAAAACAAGCCATAAATAAACAAAACAATTATTTATAATAAAAAAGTCTAATTCACATCCCTGACATCTATAGTGTATATTCATTCATGATCATTCTCCACCAATAAAATGCAAATGTAACATCCTTGTTTTGTTAAGTGACTTAGTCCAAGCACCAAAACCAAAGCCTGGTACCTATTAAATTATTAATAAACATGAATATTAAATCATTAAATACTCCTGTAATAAACTCATAAACATTATTTATGGGTTTTATGAAACAATTATGTAGAACTTACAGCAGTTCTCACCCATAGCTTAATATCTATAAAGTAAAATTGTTAGGATTGCCAGAAGGTATTGACAAATTCAAGTGTTAAATGTTCTCACAGTTCTCTCAGTAATTTATAGAAGAATAAAAACAAGCCCCAAACCATTAATGACTACAAGACCCCCAGAGTGATTTTCAGGTTTCAATGTCAGCCTATACTCAAAAAACACAATTGGCTTATTCTTCACAATGTTTAATTAGCATAGAGAAGGGAAGCAGAACAGGGAACAAATGAGTATCACACTCTCACATCAGCAGCAGCTCCTGATGCGGCTCATCATTGCTCTGGGTACATTCGGGACATGAAAAGAAGCTGGACTGAGTGTCAATCACAGTAGAATACAGAAAATTTAGGCCAGGATCCCTTGGTTTAAATCATGTGCTCGCACCAGAAGAAAAAGCTATATCCAAGTTTTTAGAGCTATAGAATGTCATAAATTACACGTTACACGGTGAATAATCTCAAGTATACTTAGGCACATCTTTGGGCCAAACATAGCAATCCCAGCAAGACTGTCCCTTATTCCCAGTCTTCCACTTGATGTTATATATGTGTCAGAGCATCACAGCTCTGCCCTGAACCCTTCCCTCTAAATGTCAACAGTCTATAGAATGTATTTAGAATTCTATTGTCAAAAGTTAGACAACACACACTTGTACCAAACATGCTTAACATTTCTAAAAATTCACATTTTAAGCTGCAAAAAATATTTCAAAAACCAGTATTAAACAGGCTATGTCTTGTTCATAGTGCACCTAATTTAGAAAACAATAACCAGAAAGCAATTCTAAAAGTTCTTATTGAGAAATCTAAAAACAAGCTTCTAAGTCATAGGTCCCAAATGAAATCATAATAAAATTTATAAAATGCTTCAAATTGATTATTTTAAAATGTGCTGTATTAAAATAGCCTGAAAGACTGGATGTGGTTCACGCCTATAATCCAAATACTCTGGGAGGCTGAGGCGGGTGGATTGCCTGAGCTGAGGTGTTTGAGACCAGAGCGAGACCCCATCTCCAAAAATAGCGGGGCTTTGTGGCCAGCACCTGCAGTCCCAGCTACTTGGGAGGCTGGGGAAAGAGAATTACTTGAGCCCAAAAGTTTGAGGTTGCTGTGAGCTATGGCACCACAGAACTCTACCCAAGATGACAAAGTGAGACTCTGTCTCAAAAAAAAAAAAAAAATCCTAAAGTTTATATCTAAAGTAGTAAAGGAAATTTATAGATTTAAATTATGTTTAAAAATAAGAAAAGCTAATATTCAGCAAGTATTTTATTTCTATGTATTTAGTCTCCCTAAGCATTATACCGGGGAACCTGTTCTGCTGCTACCAGAACTTTGGTCTTCGCTGTTAAGTGATAAGGTCAGTGATTGTTCCAAACAGTAGATGGGTTGAATTCATCAATGCCACTGTATCTTATCTCCCCTGGATTAAAATATGATTCCCTTCCTTACTTCCCCAATTACGATAAAACTTGTGGGAAGCATAAAATTTATATTTATGTTATATATTTTATTTTATATTTATGTGCAGACCTAAGAAATGATTATTAAAGCATTTATGTAACTTCTACATGTTTTAATAATATAGACCTAGAAATACTCCCAAAATGAGGACTAAATGAGAAAAAAAATTCATAAAAAAATAGAATTTCATTGATTGCCTTTAGATAACAAAGGAAAGCATATAGAAAGAATTTGCCCTAGCCCAAGAAGAGGTCTGACTTTGCTCCAGCTTCTGGAAAGCAATCTATATCATGACTGATAGAAGAGCTATTATTTAGGGGCAGGGATGGCCATACTAATATTAGGGTAGAGTAGGCCACATCTAATAGCCTTGTAGCATAGACTGATCAGGCTAGAAACCCCAATTATGGGGTTTAGGGTGGAGGCTGTGGGTCATGTAGGATCAGTCAACTTGAAAGTTGAAATCAATCACCTGGGCAAGCAAGCAATCAATCACATCTACACAATGGTGCTCCAGTAAGAATTCCAAGGCTTGGGTAAGCTTTCCCAGATGGTGATACTCCACATATACTGTCACGTATCTATGTCAGGAGATTAACACACCCAGAAGACATGGAAATGTCATGTTTGGAGCTCTCAGAGACTCTGCCTCCATGCCTCTGTCTTCAGATCTGTATCCTTTCCCTGTAACTATAATAGCTTTGTGTGAGTTGGTGAGTCCTGCTAGTGAATTAATAAACATAAGCATGGTTCGGGGAATCCCTCAAATCTGCATTCGGCATCAGAACTGAGGGTGGTCTTTTGTGGACTCTTCCCTCTAAATTTTAGTTGGACCCTAACTCCTCACAATCCATGTCAGAAGTTAGGACAGACTTGACAGTCTTGAAGACTGTGCCCTCAATCTTTGCAGTCTGGCTAACCCTCTATAGGGAGTAAAGAAGATAATACTTCAGATCAAACCTTAAGTGAGAGGGATGATGGGACAAAAGAGCTGACAAGCTAATTTCAATATTTTTTGCTGTACATAATCAAGAGACAATAGTACCTTGTCTTAGTTCAGACTATTAAAACAAAAATATCACAGGCTGGGTGTCTTAAACACTAAACATCTATCTCTTACAGCTCTGTATGCCAGGAAGTCCAAGATCAAGGCACTAGCAGATCCAGTGCCTGTTCAGAGCCCACTTTCAGGTTCATAGAGAGGCAACTTCTCACTCTGCCCTCGCATGGCAGAAGGGGTGAGTGAGCTCTCTAGAGTCCCTTCGGTAAGGACACTATTTCCATTCCCAAGGGCCTCATTCTCATAACCGTCTCCCAAGGTCTTGCCTCCTAAAATCACCATTTTGGGAGTTAGGATTTCAACATGAATTTGGAGAACATACAAATATTCAGTCCAAAATTTACCTTCTCCCGAGAGAGTGAAAGCAGTATCACAAAATTACAAACCCTGATTTAAACACATAGATAAGTAGACAATAGATAGATTTGTCAGGGCCTGGGACTAGCCAGGTCCTGGCCCACCCCCCCCCACCCACCCCTCACCACCCCCCACCACCATCCCCACCACCCCCACCCCCTGGCTTATTTAGGTTCTGGAAGGAGGGCTATGCTGTTATCTCACTCAGGAACAATTGCTCTGAGGTGCCTGAGAGCTCTCTACTTTAACTGAAGAGACAGAGAGATAGATAGCGTTTGAGGGAGAAGTAGTCGTCTTAGAAGAATAAGCAAATCTTTAGCAGAGAGATGCCAAGCCATTCTGCAGGCAGGAGAAGCGACAGAGTCAGAGTGAGCGATCTGTGATAGAATGTACGTCTGCTCCTGACTGCCTTCTCCCACAGCCTAATATAGAGCTGATCTCATGACTTCACTAATGCTCTCGTCTAGAGAGGTCTTATGCTTGTTAAGAGAGCTAAATCCCTCCCCACCTTTTCACCAAGGTGTTCCATTATTGAGTTATACAGGTGTTTCTTATAACTCTCACTCCTCGTAGCCATAGGCTATATGGGTGGGTAGATAGATAGATAGATAGATAGATAGATAGATAGATAGATAGATAGACAGATAGATAGAAAGAATGCATAGCTTGATAGATGATAAATGGATAGATGATAGATAGATAGATATACATAGAAAAATAGATGGAGATGGTAGAGAAAATAGAAGACAGCAAATAAAATAGTACATAAACTATCATTTTATATAAATCTCCATATTTCTGGAGGAATAAAACTGATATTAAGTACACATGTCATACTTTATGAGTAATGAATGAGGAAAAGCATGAAAAATATAAGAAATTCATTGATTGCCTTTAGATATTAAATCAGAGGATACAGTAAAAAGTTTTAACCCTGGCCCATAAGAGCTCTGGTTTTGCCCTCGGCTTCTGGGAGCCAAACTACGTTATACTTGATAAAAAGTGTTTATATAGACATTTATATGTAGAGCTAATATGTTTTCAAGTACACATGAAATATTTAAGTGAGCCAATATGTAATCATCAGCCTATGTAAACTACAAGGAGAGCCTCCATAGAATGAACCCAAAAGAATGGAAATAATACAAATACAAATAAAATTCTCTATTCATAATACAGTAGGCCTGTAGGCAAATAACAAGAACTTTGAAAGACCTTTCTACTTACAAATCTAAACACACACACACACTTACCCTTTAACTCTTAGATAAAAGGAGAAATACAAAATAAAATCAGGAATTTACTGAAAATAACAATAATAAAATTAATACATACAAGAATTTATAATAGCTAAAATTGATGATGGAAATTTTCTAGCATTAAATATCTATTTTAACAGAAATTTAAAAACGTATTAAATAATAAACTCAAAAAGTTAGTTGAAAAGTAGCAAAGTAAAACCTAATAAAAGCAGGACTGAAAAAATATGTTGGGGCAGGACCTGTAGCTCAGTCGGTAAGGCACCGGCCCCATATACCGAGGGTGGCGGGTTCAAACTCGGCCCCAGCCAAACTGCATCAAAAAAGTAGCCGGGCATTGTGGCGGGTGCCTGTAAGTCCCAGCTACTCGAGAGATTAAGGCAAGAGAATCACTTAAGCCCAGGAGTTGGAGGTTGCTGTGAGCTATGTGATGCCATGCCACTCTGCACAGGGCGGTAAAGACAGATTCTGTCTCTACAAAAATAAGTAAATAAATAAATAAATAAAATGTAAAATATTGGCTTTATGGAATGAGTAAAACATCAATCCTAAAACCTGAAAAATTTTTCTTCAACATACAAGTGCAGGGGAATTTCACTTATCAATATTGATACAATAAAAGCTTAAATAAAATTGGTGAAAAGAATCCAAAAGCATATTAACAATTAATATCTCATAAAACATAATTTAGTCACAGAGCCAAAGGCGTTTATATTAAAAAATGTACTGCTGATCCCTAACATTAACAGAGCTAATGAGAAAACTCTTATTACATCTCTATAACAAAAATAAGAGATTTAGCAAGATTCAATACCTACCCATGTTCTTAAAAACTCAATAAAATAGGGTATGTAATGCTTAGCTCAAAATCCAGTGATTTTTCTTTTTTTGTATATTTTTTATTTTTTTATTAAATCATAGCTGTGTACATTAATGCAATCATGGGGTACAAGGTGCTGGTTTCATATACAATCTGAAATATTTTCATTAAACTAGTTAACACAGCATTCATGGCATTTTCTTAGTTATTGTGTTAAGACCTTTATATTCTGCATTCAGTAAGTTTCATCTGTACCCTTCTAAGATGCATCATAGATGTGGTCCCACCAATTACCCTCCCTCCACCCATCCTCCCCCACCCTTTCCCTCCCTTGCCCCTTTCCCCATATTCTTGGGCTATAATTGGGTTATAGCCTTCATATGAAAGCTATAAATTAGTTTCATAGTTTCATTGGATACTTTTTCTTCCATTCTTGAGAAACTTTGCTAAGAAGAATATGTTCCAGTTCTATCCATGTACACATGAAAGAGGTAAAGTCTCCATCTTTCTTTAAGGCTACATAATATTCCATGGTGTACATATAACACAATTTATTAATCCATTCCTGTAATCCATTCATGGGTCAGTGGGCACTTGGGCTTCTTCCATGACTTAGCAATTATAAACTGGGCTGTAATAAAAATTCTAGTACAAATATCTTTGTTATAATGTGATTTTTGGTCTTCTGGATATGTACCTAGTAGAGGAATTGTAGGATCGACTGGCAGGTCTATTTTTAGATTTCTAAGTATTCTCCAAACATTTTTCCAAAAGGAAAGTATTAGTTTGCATTCCCACCAGCAATGTAGAAGTGTTCCCTTTTCTCCACATCCACGCCAACTCTCTGGTTTGGGGATTTTGTTATGTGGGCTAATCTTACTGGAGTTAGATGATATCTCAAAGTAGTTTTGATTTGCATTTCTCTGATGATTAAGGATGATGAGCATTTTTTCATGTGTCTATAGGCCGTGCACCTGTATTTTTCAGAGAATTTTTTCTTCAAGCCCCTTTCCAAGCCTGAGATGGGATCACTTATTCTTTTCTTGCTAATACATTTGTGTTCTCTGTGGATTCTGGTTATTAAACCTTTGTTGGACGCATAACTTGTAAATATCTTCTCCCATTCTAAGGGCTATCTGCTTGATTTATTTACTGTATTCTTGGCTGTGCAGAAGCTTTTTAGTTTGATCAGGTCCCCAGTAGTGTATTTTGGGGGCTGCTTCAATTGCCCACGGAGTCCTCCTCATGAAATATTCGCCCAGGCCAATTCCTTCAAGAGTTTTCCCTGCACTTTCTTCTAGTATTTTTATAATTTCATGTCTTAAGTTTAAATCTTTGATCCAGTGAGAGTCTATCTTAGTTAATGGTGAAAGATGTGGGTCCAGTTTCAGTCTTCTACAGGTCGCCAGCCAGTTCACCCAGCACCATTTGTTAAATAGGGAATCTTTTCCCCATTGAATGTTTTTAATTGGTTTGTCAAAGATCAAATAACGGTAAGTAGCTGGGTTCATCTCTTGGTTCTCTATTCTGTTCCATACATCTACCTCTCTGTTTTTGTGCCAGTACCATGCTGTTTTGATCACTATTGATTTGTAGTACAGTCTGAGGTCTGGTAGTGTGATTCTTCCTGCTTTGTTTTTATTTCTGAGTAATGTCTTGGCTATTTGAGGTTTTTTCTGATTCCATATAAAATGAAGTGTTATTTATCTGAGATCTTTAAAGTATGACAGTGGAGCTTTAATAGGGATTGCATTAAAATTGTATATTGCTTTGGGTAGTATGGACATTTTAATAAAGTTGATTCTTCCCAGCCATGAGCATGGTATGTTTTTCCATTTGTTAACATCTTCAGCTATTTCTTTTCTTAGAGTTTCATAGTTCTCTTTATAGAGATCTTTCACGTTCTTTGTTAGGTAAACTCCCAAATATTTCATCTTCTTTGGTGCTACTGTGAATGGAATAGAGTCCTTGACTGTTTTCTCAGTTTGGCTATTGTTGGTATATATAAGATTTATGAGTATTGATTTTGTAACCTGAGATGCTGCTGTATTCCATGATCACTTCTAAGAGCTTTGTAGTAGAATCCTTGGTGTTTTCCAGATATACAATCATATCATCTGTGAAGAGTGAAAGTTTGGTCTCTTCTGACCCTATAGGGCTAGTGATTTTTCTTAATGGAGAAATACTAGAGACTTTCATGCTAAATCTAAAATCACAAAGAGAAGGCCCATACAAACGGTTCCCAATTTATAATGGTTTAACTTAGGATTTTTTAAACTCACTGTGGTATAAAAGCAATATGCATTCCATAGAAACCATACTTGTGGGTCAAGTACCCACATGACCATTCTCTTTTTCAATTCCAGTACAGGCATACCTCATTCACTGTGCTTTACTTTACTGCACTTGGCAAATACAGGGTTTTTTTTGTTTTGTTTTGTTTTATAATTTTATTGAATCATAATTCAGTACATTGGTGCAATCATAGGGCACGATTCATACCTGTGTTAAGCAAGTCTATCAAGGACAACTTTTCCAGAAAAATGTGCTTGCTTCATGTTTTTGTGTCAGCATTTTTTCAGCAATAAAGTATTTTGTTCTTGTTGTTGTTTTACTCTCCTGTTTAACTAATTTTTCTTTTTCTTTTTCATTGTTGGGGATTCATTGAGGGTACAAGGAACCAAGGTGACACTGATTGCATTTGTTAGGTAAAGACCCTCTTGCAATTGTGCCTTGCCCCCATGCACCAAGACCCCACCTCCCTCCCTCCTTCCCTCTCTCTGCTCTTCCTTTCCCCCAATCCCTTCCTCCTTTGCTCTCTCTTTGCTCCTTCCTTACCCCACCCCTATCTTGTCATTAATAATTGTCCTCATATCAAAATTGAATGCATAGGATTCATGCTTCTCTATTTAATTAAGGTTTCTAGTTTTGTTTTTTTTTTTGAGACAGAGTCACACTATGTCTCCTGCCATAGAGTGCCATAGTTTCACACCTCACAGCAACCTCAAACTCTTGGACTTAGGCAATTCTCTTGCCTCAGCCTCCCAAGTAGGTGGGACTACAGGCACCCGCCACAATGCCTGGCTATTTTTTGGTTGTAGTTGCCATTGTTGTTTGGCAGGCCCGGGCTGGATTCAAACCTGCCAGCTCCGGGGTATGTGGCTGGTGTACTAGCTGCTGAGCTTCAGGCACTAAGCCTGGTTTCTACTTTTTTAAAAACAATGCTGCTACATACTTAATAGACTAAAGTATAAACATAACTTTAATACACACTGGGAAAACAAAAAATGTGTGTATCTCATTTCATTGTGATAGTCACAATAAAGGCTTCTCTTGGAAGCAGAGACTAGACCTGAGCTCACAAAACACCAATAATAACAAAGCCTTGATCTTAGGCTTCCTGCCTCCAGAGCTGTGGAAAATAAATTTCTGTTCTTTATAAATAACCCAGTCATGGATATTTTGTTGGAGCAGCACAGGTAGACTAAGGCAACATCTATGAAGTAGTCTTACTAAAAATGTTAAATCTAAATTGGACCAAGTCTCTACATCTAACCAACAATTTACAAAAGATACAGGAATTGGGGTAACATGTAAATAACACCTTAGGGACGCAGTCCACAAAATCTACCTGGCATAAAAACAGCCCAGTTTCTTCAAAAGCAACCAAGAAAGAAAAAAAAAACCCACAGACAAGAACAAGATGGAGAGAGGAATCTTATATATGAAGAGGCCGGAACACATGCTAACTAGCATTATTTACCATTCTGCAGTATACACATATGTTGACACTTCATGCCTCATATCATGATACATACAATTTTTATTTTTCAATTAACAAGTAGGTAAAGTAGGAAGTAAGGTCCCCACCAAAGCCAAACAAAGAAAGAGAGAGAGAGGAGAGAGAAACTTAAGAGATTTATTAACCAATAGCAAGTCTGATTGTTCTGTAGATCCTAAGTCATACAAACCATATACATGAGAGAAAAATTTGAACACCAGATATTTTATTATATTATTCATTTTTAGCACAATAAGTAAGATATGGAGTTTTTACATGGTGAAAGTGAAGTTTTATTTTAAAGTATTTTATTAGAGCATATACTGAAATAATAACAATATTCAATGTGTGTCGATATGATGTCTAGAATTTTGTACAAAATAATCTGTAAGGGAAGAGCCTGGACGTTGGCTGGGAAGTTGATAACTGGGCCAGATAAAGGGAAATCCATTATACATACTGGTCTCCCTACTATTGCATGTGAATACTTTATAACTTCCCTAATATATATAGTTATAAAAATAAACAAAGAAAACCTAGAGAGCTAACGTGATTTACCTTCCAAGTTCGTGAAATGAATGTGAGGAATTTGTAGTTTCTTCAGTATGATTAAATAACCCTTTTCCTGAAATCTCCACTCCAATTGTTCTATCCTGTCTAGAAAATAAGAAGCTAATTGCGATTATATGAAAGTCAATGGGGGTGGGGGGAGCATTGTCAAACAAGAAAAGCCAAAACAATTCTAAGAATCAAAGTTTAACATTGTCGCAGACCCCTGTTTTATACCAACCACGTCAACACTTTCTCCCTTTCACTCATTTTCTTGTTTATGTGCCCCTGTCTTTCCATCGACACCCCATTAAAGCAAACACCTGTAGGGACATTTTCTCTGCTCACTTTAGAGTGCCATTAACCCTCTCTGCCCCTCCTTCTGAAGACAATGTGAAAGCTTAAATCGTAATTGAGTAATTATATTCTCAATAATTTTAAACCTCTACATGGCATTGACGTGATTTATTTATGCATCTTATAATAGAGGGTTTTCTATGCACCCCTCCCGAAGAAATATTAGCAGACTTTTAAGAAATGAAAGAAACAAAATCAGAATAACTAGCTTGATATTTTTCAAAGGGTAGAGAAATAGATACGTTTATATCTTAAATAACAGTATCATGCTAATAAAAGCATCACCCATTTTGGTGATTCAGAAGCTGAGGAGCACTAGTTACCTCTTTACAGGGCTGCTGCAGCTGAAATGCTCAGGACAGTACCAGCTGCAGTCACTTGGCAAGGGGGACGTGCTCTCTGAAATTTCATATGGGAGCTACTCAAAGGTCAAGCTGGGTTGGCCTACACATTCTGCCTCTCCTGTCCTTTGCTGTGAAGACAAATATATAATAACAAAGGAGAGAGATAGATTCTTTTTCCTTATGTGCTCTAACAAACTCAAAACAAGATTCCAGACTTACTTTTTCACTTTGCTTATAAAACTTTCACAAGTATCTGTCTTATTTTGGGGGGGAGGGGGACGTGGATCCAAAATTTGCTCTTTGTCAAAGCTCCAGACTTTACTTTTTTAAGCCTGTATACTATGTATTTTTTCTTCCTACTCGCACAGGTCATATTTCTCTTACCGAAGGAACAATTATGAGAAGAAAGAGAAAAGAGCTATGGGGTGTCCATCTCTGGCCTGCTACTCACTCTTTCTCATCATATAATGATCTACATCCCAGGTGCATAAACCCCTCTGTTTTTCTTCATGCAGATTTTTATACTTAAGATGGGACAAAAACATCCCTATTCTTATATTTATCAAACTGCAAGTATTTTGGTCACCAGGTTATCCTGAATGTAGTTTTCAAAAGACTACACAGCCTTACAGCTTAGAGCATTTTCATCTGTCTTAAAGGAACAGATAACAACACTTACCTGACACCAGGGGTTCCCAGACATTTGGATTTTACTGTGGCTTCTATTTTAAATGTTTAACAGATGGTAAAGGACAAAAGGTCAGAAAGTATCCCCATGACCCAGCTGCAACAGGTATTAACCCTGTAAATACTTAATTTTGATGAGGTCCGGAGTCCTTAAAGAAGGGGATGGAATGACCAGAGTAGCAGCAAGCATGTGCAGTTGGGGCACAATTATTTAATAATAGTTATCTAAGAATAGCCGTTTAATAATAGTTACAGAATTATTTCAATATTTATATAGCCTGTGCAGCTATAATATCTTAGTGTTTACAAGTGCTGGAATTTACTAATGAGCGAAATTTTTTTTTAAATAGAGACAACATATAATAACCAATTTTGTCATAATGTTAAAAACATAAGCACAGCCTATTGTCACCTTTATTACATAAAAAGAGAATTTAAAACCACATAAGCAGATAGTACATAACCTTAGGCTTCAGAGGCAATTCTTTAATGGAATGGGCTTACCTTTATGAAAAACTCATATTTCTTTTATTTGTTGCAATTTCTCTACTGACTCGAGAAAATTTACTCACTAACTTGCTCCTGTCCATGGAGAAATCTTCACCTAATATTTTTTTAAGTGCCAGTTTAAAGCAAAGAAGTGTCTTACCCTAGAGGACAATATGGACAGAGAATTTGAGCAGGTCAATAACCAGAAGATGAATTAGTTTCATCACAAGGATATTAAACATTGAGCATTGTTTATTGAAGAAATGCTGAATATGGCCCAACTTCTGTTTGCTTTGTGCTCACAAATGTAGTGTCAAATTAAGAATTTCTAGCCCTCTTCATCTCAACCAAAACATGCTTATCCTTTTGTCTTATTGCTGATTCTTTGTAATACATAATCTATGTTTTTCTAGGTACAGTGAAACTACTAGCCCTTGCAGAAACTATATTTCAGCACACAAATGAATTCATGTAATACAAAATTAATAGTTTTACTATGGAAGGTATATACATTACAAACTGATGTTCTTCAAAATGGATTTTTTTGGGGGGAGGGAATATTTTCTCTCCACCTAGCTGAATTATTTTATTCCACTGTATAAACATTTTCAAAAGAAAAAAAAAACCTAAAGGTTTTCACATATTTAATATTTAAAAGTAGTGTCCTGAGTTTCTTGATACTCATTCAAACCCAGGTCAAGTTTTCTAGTAAGATTTTCTCAACATTCTGAACCCAACTAAAAGATCATTTTTACATTAACTAATTTGAAATTATAAATACATTTGTGGGAAGAAGCATAGAATTCTCACTCATAATGAGAACTGAATACACATAATTAAAGAAAGTTAATTTCATATGATTCCCCACAATTATATGCATGATGGCTAATCTCATATTGCATATTAGAAACACATGCTCTCACTTCTTACTAAATCGAGACTCAGATTTTTTCCCTTTCTGTAACTAAATCTGCTCAACTAGAAAAACTAAACTACTTTTCCCCAGTTGTCCAAGTTGGTATTCTAATGCCTGATGTCCAGAACATACTTTGGTACCTTCTGCATCCTAATTAGTTCAGAAATGCTTCATACTGAATCACAACCCATTACCATTTCTACTCTTCCCCACTCTCTTGTTCTTAAAGAAAACTTTGGACAAAACTGTCCCAAAGGGAACTGTGATAATTCTCTTAACTTTTAGTGTAATTAGCAAAGATTCCAGAACATATCTCCTGATTGGACAATTGCATCATTCAGGAGGGCGATTCCTGGCTGGCTTAGTCATCCTAGATCTGTTACTCTTTTCCATAGTTTTGATATTTCATCCACATAGATATGCAGAGGCTGCCTCCTTCCTCTTCTCCTTTAACTTGAAGGCCTCAATCACATAAATACAATTTTATGTGTCAATTAAAAAAAATTTAAAAAAGAACTGAATGACAGTTCTGTTGGATTAGACATATTACCATATGCCTTTTCTCAAATTTCATAGCAACTGCACAAAGGATGTTGCTTTATACCTGCAAACTGAACAAAAAGATGAGAATAGATTTTGATCGTGGTCTCTATCTTCAATCTCTAATTTAAATGGATATCTTCCTGGGATAGTTTCCAGAACTATACCTTACCTGTACAACCATCTGTTTTACTTGGGATGGGGATGGAATATCAATATCTTTCCCATTAACCACGTCCAAAACCTGACTTGCCAATATTTTATTTCACCTCCATAGCCAATGTTTCCTCAAAAGTGTTTCTTATGAAATTCAAAATTTTTTGTCTCTTAACTTCATAATTTCACAGCTTCACTCATGGGACTTCTTAGGTTCATAACTATAATTCTCATTATCTTTTTCAAAGATCACTCTTCTTATAAATGAGCAAGCTTGAATCTTTCACAGATTTCTTTGACATATTTCTTTTCTTTTTAGTACCCTTTCTTCAAACTGATTTAAATAAATAAAGGCTCTTTTGTTTGGAACATCTACATTGGATTAAGCATTCATTTTAGAGGTTTTTTTTATAAGAAGTAGCATGTCCAGATATAAGTCATGCTCATTGACGCCATGTTCTATACAAGAGGTTGGTTACCTGGTGCACCCATTCCAGGTTACGGGATATTTCCTTCAATGATCTGCTAAGGTTCTCACAGCCCATTTATCTAATCAAAGTGATGTGTTAAAGGATTCATAGATTGCTTTATAAAAGCACCAAAAGTTTTGTTGTTGCTGCTGGTAGGAAATGACTGAATCCATAGATGGAATAAGAGCTAGAGCTATGTAAAGCTTACTATGAAGTTAATCTGATAATAATCTGCAGAGTAGGACATATTAGCACATACATACATACCCACACACATATAAACACACTGTGCAAACATGTACTATATTTAGTAGAGAAAAATCACTAAGTGGGTTTTAGAACTAGATGATGTTTGCACTGAATAAACAGAATGTGATAATACTTGGATTTGCAAATTTGATTTTTAAAAAAAGGGTAATGGGTGGAGGTGGGGATTTAGAAGGAGTTGCAAGGAAAGGAAATCCTTAGCCACTTTGTTTCTTTAATTGTTCCTGCCAATTTTGGAGTATTAACATTTGAACATCTTACTACTGAAATAAGCCATAATGATGTAAAATGCTAAACATGACACATAAAAACAATCTTTTTTTTTAAATAATTTTATTAAATCATAATTGTGTACATTGGTGCAATCATGGGGCACAATGTGCTTACTTCATATACAATCAGAAATATTTTGATCATACTGTTAGAGACAGCCTTCATGGCATATTCTTAATCACTATATGAAGACATTGATATTCTACATTTAATAAGTTTTACCAGTACCCTGCTAAGATGCACCATAGGTGTGATCCCACCAATTGCCCTTCCTCCACCCATCAATCCCCCTTCCCTCCCCCCCTGTCCCTTTTCCCCTGTATTCTTGTGCTATAATTGGGTTTTAGTCTTCATATGAAAGCTATAAATTAGCTTCATATTAGGGCTGAGTAAATTGGATACTTTTTCTTCCATTCTTGAGATACTTTGCTATGTTCTAGCTCCATCCATGTAAAAACAAAAGAGGTAAAGTCTCCATCTTTCTTTAAGGCTGTATAGTATTCCATGGTATACATGTACCACAATTTATTAATCCATTCGTGGGTCAATGGGCATTTGGGCTTCTTCCACGACTTAGCAATTATGAATTGGGCTGCAATAAACATTCTGGTACAAATATCCTTATTATGATGTGATTTTTGGTCTTCAGGATATATACCCAATAAAGGAATTATAGGATCGAATGGCAGATCTATTTTTAGATCTCTAAGTATTCTCCAAATATCTTTCCAAAAGGAATGTACTAGTTTGCATTC
>CAUYON010027976.1:0-11535 GCA_963573935.1 Arctocebus calabarensis
GGAGGATGGGTAGAGGGAGGGCAATTAGTGGGAACACACCTACGGTGCATCTTAGCAGGGTACTGGCGAAACTTATTAAAGGTAGAGTATTAATGTCTTTATATAGTGATCAAGGAAATGCCATGAAGGATATCTGTAACAAATATGATCAAAATATTTCTGAATGTATATGAATCATGCCCTGTGATTGCACCAATGTACATAATTATGATTCAATAAAATTATTAAAAAAAAAAAAAAGTGTCAGCCAGAAAATACTTAGCCCGGTGGCTACAGAAGGCCTCAGCACAGAAGCAAATTCATGGGTCTAATTCTTTGGGGAGCTGTGTTTTAAGAAGGCAGATTTTCCTCTTCATCTTTATTTACACTTTAGTTCTAAGGATCCTCCAAGGGATCCCTTCATGGCACTGATCTCTTCCATCTTGAAAAGTCTATGGACCTCAGAGGAGAAATTTGCTCTTTCCTTTCTCCTGCCTGCCTGGAGGTTTTAGCCTTTAACACCTCTCTTGTCCCTATAAACCAGGGTAAACCTTTTTACTACCAAGACCCACTGTCCCATGGACGAGATCAAGGGCCACACATGCACAGTCATGTATGACTGACTTTATTGTTTGGCTTGTTTTGGAAAAAATTTGAAGTTGTCCACTTGCTCATCTTCTAGCTTAAGAATAGGGAATGTGAACTTTTATTTTCAGTAAACAGATCCCACCTTCAGCAATTATATGTGGAAGAAATGGCAACATACATTTTGGTTTCAAATTTGACTTTCTCCCTATTTATTCATTCTATTCCAATCTCCACAGCTATTTATGTTATTGTGTGGCATGTGTCTGGGTATACATCTCAAATCGCTTTTATAAAGTCAAGATGTAAACTGTGCATAGGCAAATTTGATTCATGTCACTAATAACGTGAAACTGCTGCATTTTATATATATGTGTGTGTGTATGTATATATGCACATACATGCCCAGACAGAGGAGAGGAGGGAAGGAAAAGGAAGAGAGAGGAGGAAAGACGGAAAATTGTGGAGTGAGTCAGAGATCAAAGCAGGAAAGAAAAGGAGAGAAAGGTTGGGATGGTAAGAGCCAAGTCTTATTAACCCATGCCTCCCTGATCGCTAGCATGGGATTGCATGCATGCATGCACAAACAAACATTGTCACACACATCTTCCCATTGGGTAAAATCTCTCTCCCACGGGCCATTTCTTTGGACCTAACAATAGAATCGCTAGTAATTACCATAGGCCTATTGTGTGACAGGTGCTGTGCATTTATTATGTACAGTCACACAGCTCCATGGAGGGGGAATTTTACCTACGAAGAAGCTGGGCTCAGAGACATCACATAATTGCTAAGATTACATTGTGGCGGCTATGAGCTATTTTGTCAGCCTAGCATCCGTATCCCCATCTTTGGCAACTAAACCTCACCTTCCCTCTGGGAAAACTCTCTCTAAAGGACAATCTCACCCATAACCACCAAGACAGCTTTAGGGGTGATCATGTAATCCTATCCAGGCCAATAAGATTCAACTTTGAGACTCTGGCTCAAAATATTCAGAATAAAGATTTCTTTCCACTGGGATTGAAAAGGAAGTAATACAGGAGAAGGAGGCCCTAAGGGTAGGAAAAAGAAAGAGACTAAGCAAGAGCCAAGTCTTCACAAGTCTCTTGAGTCCTTGGATACAGCTAAGCTGCTCTCCCCATCGTGGGGAGCCAATAAAGTCTTCTCTCCATTTTGTTTTTTTCAAGCCAGTTTGAATTCTGTCACTTGCAACCCAAGGGGTCCTGATTAGTGCGTGACCAGTGGATTCTGAGGAGACCCACCTGGCTGCAGTGCGTACCCTCCCTTGTTCACCCACTGCTGCCCAGAGCTTGATGGTTCAGCCAAATCTGCCATCCTGCCCCATCCCCTTACCTGGGAAATCCCTGCCCCTCTCCCCCTGCCCTGCTGCTGCCTCCCACACATGATGCTGCCTCTCACCTCAACCCCTGGAAAACACTGTCTGAGCAAAACAGTCACGGGGCAGATCGTGGAACTGACACATTCATGGGGAATCTGAGCCATTTGAGCACACACATAATTGCGTTTGTTAATTATAGCAGGAAAGGTGGGAATGCTGAAAAGTTCATTTAGGCAACTTGTCTCAAAGAAACTAAAAACCAAGGCAAGACTTACATCAAACTCAGGGTCCTAGCCTCACCATTGCTGGCATTGAGACTTCTAAAGAGAGAAAACATTAACATGATTCAACTCCATTGCTGTGACACAGTTTAAAGCAGGGATACAAATATAAAGCTAGAATCTATCTTAGACATAGTAGTAGCTTATAAATCATCTGACCCAACATCACCCACAACCAGAACCCCCTCCCAATATCTCTGAGCGTTGAGCCGTAGCCTTCGTTTGAATTATTCCAGAGACAGCAGAATCTCTACCTAATAAAGTAGTCTAGTCTTTCAATGGGCATCTCTGATCATTAGCAAATTATTTACCACATGGTGAAAATGTAAATAATTAATGTGGAAGGAAAGTCAGAAGAATAAAAAATAAGGAACCCACAAAGGCAGGATGATGGGGGAAATACTAGGTTTAGAATCAGAGTGGGAGAGAAGTTTGGTGGTTTGACGGATGGAAGATACAAGACTATCAGAGATGGGGAAAGTTTAGGAAGTCTTACTAATCATTAAAAACATATTTACTTCCCTTGACATTCTTTCCAGAGATACTGGCAAATTTTTAATTTAATTAATTTGCTTTTGGCTGCCAGGCTATGTGCCTCAGGGTGTGATTCTCTGCCAAGGATAGACCACAGGAGGCTGAATTTGGGGTTGAGTTATATTCATTTCAAATCTACTTCCTTGTAAATCCCACCCTGGTGATAAGGGAAGGGATGTAGAGATGAAGACATGGACCCAATCATGAACCTGGAGTACAGGGGGGAGACCTGATTATAATAAGAGAGCCAGAAATGAAGCAGAGCCTGTGGTCAGAGAGGGACTAGCTGGAAGAATGACTGATTTGCTGATGAATCACCTGAGCCAATTAAATTTCCTAAGAACACCATGGGTCCCAGCAATTGCAGGCTGATTCAAGTGTGGGGCAAGGCAAGCCATGGACATAGGGACCCATGCAGGTCCTTAGAGTGTGGATTTGTCAGGGTCATTAATTACAACCAACAGAAGCTGCCTCTGGTGCATTAAGCCAAAAAGTTTTTTAAAGGATATTATTGGGCAGCTCATAGACTCTTTGAGAAGGTAAGAGAAACAGCTCTGGGCCAACAAAGCGTTTAAAAATGACATTTAATGCTACGCACCATGACATGGGACTTAACCAGTTAAAAAACAAGGCCTATAACCATGCACTGCTGGTTCAAGCCCAGAGGGCATGGACCAGTCACTGGCCCAGAGGGCATGTACCAGCCACTGCCAGGGCAATAGCCACCCACTTCTGTTCTGCAAGTTTGACTTGCAGCCACCACCACCTTCAGATGCCTTTAGCCACCTTCCCCAGACAATTGGAATCCACACTGACCCTGTGTCATCATGTTGCTCATTCGTGTCTGAGCCAGACTGTTGAGCTAGGACATTGGTCTTCTCCTGCCTTTGGACTGAGACTTACCTCCATCAACTATCCTGGTTCTGAGGCCTTCAAACTTAGACTGAACCACACCACCAGCTTTCCTGGGTCTCCAGCTTGCAGACAGCAGATCATGGGACGTCTCAGCCTCCATAGTCACATAGGCCAGTTCCTCGTAATAAATCTATTGAGTGTTTTCATGTGTCCAAAAAGTGCTGAGAATCAAAAAGAACACATGAGCGCTCAGCAGCTTGATAACAGCAGCAATAAGCAAATGCAATATTTTTATTATTTCAGTTCAGTCCTGAGCATAGCAAATTAATGTGGCATGTTTTGGTTTGGGGCTTACCATTGGCTTAATTAAAATCTTTTTTGATTTCTACATACCCACCATTAGACTGTTTTCCCCCACCGTTCTGTATTTTATTCCATAAATCCATTAGTAAAGTAATAACTTGCATTTGAATCCAGCTTTTCATGTATAAATCCCTTTTGTGTTGTCATCTAATATTACCTTTGCAGCATTATGAAATGTTGAACCAATATTTGTCAAGGGCCTCCCATGTGGCCTGCACATGCTAATGTGCCTGTGCATTCATTGTCACAGAAATTCTATAGAGCAGGTATCAGTTTCCCATTTTACAGAGAGTACTGAAGCCCAAAGAATTGAATGACTTTCCCAAGGTCACATAGCTGGTATTTGACAGATCCAAGCTTCAAAACAAGATTTTCTGCCCACAACGCAGGGTTCTTTCCATTGTGTCCAGCTGCCTTCTGCATTGTGGGGCCAGCAGGGACATGCTGGGAACACTGACACTTGGAGGAACCGTAGAGGGTCCTCCCCCCACCAGCTTCCTTATTCTATAGATGAGAAGATTGAGACCTGTCAGAGCGAGTCACCTCCCAAAAGCCACACAACCATCAGTCAGTGGCAACCTGGGAGGACAGTCCAAGTCTGTTATTGTCCTGATGTGACATGAATAAGGTCCACAGATGTTAAGTGATCTGAAGACCAGAGCCTGAGACTTAGCCAGGACAGAAACCAGCCTTGTGCTCCTCCGCAGACAGCCCCAACTGCTTCCTTCTTTTCCTGGCCAGAACTTGAACTTATGGGCATGGATTAAAAGCTGAGTGTCCCAACCTAGCACACAGGGCAACCAGCTCCCCACACAGTGAAATTTGATCAGTAGAAAATGGGAAGATGAAGGAGGTCGGCCATTAAACTGTCCACCCTTCAACCCCTCTGTGGAAAACTTTCAGGTGAGATTTCTCTTTAATACGTGGTTTTTCTTCCCAATCTTTCCCTGATGAGTCCCGCCTGCCAAGCAAACACACCTGCCCAGTGACCTTCCACGAGCAGTCCACTGAGGTTCATTGAGAAGAGATGGCCAGTGTGGTCACCTTAACACACCAATAGTTCATACCTGTCCTTGCCCCACTCCCCCTTTTCCTCATCCTCAGTACCCTGACCTTGCATCAGTACTGTAACCCTTGCCTTAGGCTCTACTTTCTAGAGAACTCTAGAAAACTCTAGAGAACTCTAGGCCAAAACAACCACTATCTTAACTCCCAGCTTCCTTATTCTACTACTTTTCAACATCAAGTGTTACCTTTTCTCTTCTCAAGAAAAAAAAATATATGTTTGTATATCCCTTCTCAAGGAAAAAAATATATATTTTTAAAAATATAAATATATATAATATTTATACTTATATATTTTTTAAAAATATATAAGTATAAATATATTTCTCACCAACCCTACAGTCCAATTCTTTAGCCAAACTCTTTTTTTTTTTTTTTTTTGGCCAGGGCTGGGTTTGAACCCACCACCTCCAGCATATGGAGATGGCACCCTACTCCTTTGAGCCACAGGCACCTCCCATCTTTAGCCAAACTCTTGACTGCCTCCTAGGAGAGCTCCTATAATTCCCCTCAGGATCTCATCCTCCTCCTACAGAAGTCTGCATTAATAAATCTCCAGTGGGTGTGATGAGATCTTCTTTCCTGACTCCTTTAACATTATGATGTCTCCAAACTCAAACTCCATGGATATCTGCATTAAGATCCTAGTCATCATCTTTTTTCCTTACTCTTCATCTTCTCTTCCACTAATCTCAATCTCTCCTACTCACTCTCTTCCTCAAGAGAGTAAAAGACATAAAATTTACATAAAAGACTCAAAGTTTTCCTTCATGCCACTTTCTTTTCTTTTCTTTTCTTTTCTTTTCTTTTTGTGAAGGCTGCTAAGTTCTTCCTCTCCAGATTTTCAAACATCTCTTCTCTTGAAATTTCAGCTTTCTAAACTGTATTTCCTAAAAGTCATAGATGATGCTGGTTATCTCCACTGCTCAATTTCAGGGTCAACAATGTGTGATGATCCAGCAGACCCTGCACATATAACCAGTACCTGGTGTACCCGGTGCTTCCACAGCTCCCCAGACATGCCCACTGGTCTTAGAGCACTTATTACAAACAACTGTGATTGTTAACGTATCTGTTTTCCAAGTTAATGTGGGTACCTTGAGTTGAAGGAGCGTTATCTTATATATTTTGGTCTTTAATGAATGAGTGGAAACATTTCCTTATGTGACCAATGGCTATTGCATCAAGTTCTAAGAAATCCATTTAGATTTGTTTTTATGCTAAAACAGTTGTTTATCAGCCGAGTGTGGTGGCTCACACCTGTAATCCTAGCACTCTGGGAGGCTGAGGAGAACACATTGCCTGAGCTCTGAAGTTCAAGACCATCCTGAGCCAGAGTAAGCCAGAGTAAGAGCCCATCTCTACCAAAAACAGCCAGGTCTTGTGGCAGGCACCTGTAGTCCCAGTTACTTGGGAAGCTAAAGGCAAGAGAATTGCTACAGGAAGAAAAGAAAAACAAAAAAAATTTAAAAAAAAAACTACCCCATCAAACTACCCCATCCCTGATAGTCTTGTGTCTTCCATCCCTCAAGACGATTGAAAGCCAGTTGAAAGCAAAATTTAAAAAAAAAAAGAACAGTTTTTATCAAAGATTGCTTGAAAGATGTAAGATACCAATTAGGAATTTTAAAAGCTATCATAACCCAATGAAAAATACAAGAAAAAAAGAGTTATAGACAAGGTATCAAAATAAAAGCATGCATGGGCTATAAGCATAGAAAGATGTCCAGTCTCTACTAGCAACCAGAGAATTGTACATTGAAATAATAAGACAATTTTTTTTTACTCATCAGATAGGCAGAAGTTATAAAAAAGAAAAATATTCAATGTTCACAAAGAAGTAGGGAAAAAAGCACTCCATCATTGGTGGAGCATGAATTAACAAAGACTATTGGAAGGTCAATAGGACAGTATATCAAATTTTAAAATATATTCACATTGCTTTCCATGGTACAATTCCAATTTTCAGAGCTTAGGCTACAAAAATATGTACAAGGGCGATTATTAAAGCAATGATTATAATAAAAAAAATATGGAAAATTTTACATACTTGTTACTAGGTAACACAATGAATATTTGTATTCTAAAATATTAAATAAGAGATGAAAGGATATAAGATTGAGCTATTTTCATAGAAAGTCTGCCAAAACATGGTGTTAAAAGGGTGAGAGAAGTTCACCGTGATATGTATAGTATGCTTCCATTTATGTGAACAGTGATGACCTATGTGTGTGCAAATGCAGAGCAATAGGTAAGACTCATGTGCTGACAGTAGTGACCCAGGAGAAAGGAAAGGGAGCCAGGAATAATGGAAAGTAGCTGAATGGAAATTCTTCATGTTTCTACAGTGTTCAAATTGTCTGCAGTGAGTATATGTTAATGTATTACTTCTGCGAGTTAAAGAGATGACTAACTGGTATTACGTAGGCAACACCCTTGTGTCAATCCTTAGATCCACTGAACGAGGGAACTGGAATGGCATCATCTATTTCTGGGGTCTGTAGATCGCTTCCCCAAGGGCCCCACAGGCATATGTACATACGGCAGAGACCACAGTTAAACCTCCACACATTGACTTGTACTTTTAGGAGCTTGTGTCATGCGGTCTTCATAACAGCACTTCTCTGATGTCTCTGTTTAACTAGAAATCTTGTGAGACCTCGAAATATACTATTAAAACCAATTGCCATTTGCAGCTACTTATGTATATGAAACAGGACTTTCTCACTGATGTATATCCAAAATAATTTGCAGAATTAAATTTGATACTTAAGCCTGGATGACAAATGTTACCATAATCCCGATTTCAAATGTTTACATTTATCAAAATAGCCCTCATTGTTCTCAGTGACTGAGTTTACAATAGGAAAATCTATAAAATAAATTCATGCTAATAAAATACTGTTTAAGTTGCAGTCTTGTCTTAGTCCATTTGAGTTGCTATAAAAGAATACCCAGGGCTAAGTAATTTATTTATAAAAGAAGCTTATGTGGCTCATGGTTCTGCGGGCTGTATAGCAGCATAGCATCAGCATAAGCATCTGAGAAGGGCCTCAAGCGGCTTCTACTCATTGCAGAAAGTAGAGGAGTCGGGCGTGTAGAGATCACATGACAAGAGAGGAAGCAAAGGTGGGGGCAAGGTGACTGGCTCTTTTGGAAAAACACACTCTAAGGGGAATTCTAGTGGGAATCCACAGGAAATTCACTCATTACCATGAGGACAGCACCAAGCCATTCTCAATGGATCTACCCCTATGACACAAACACCACTTCCATTAGTCCCCACCTCCAACACTGGGCATCCAATTTCAACATGAAGTTTAGAGGGTTAAATATCTAAATTGTAGCAGGTCTGTATAGAATTTCATTTTCCAGATTTCCAGTCTATATACAATTTCATTTTTTCAAAAAGAAAAAAACAAAGATTTGAATACCACAGTTCCAATTCAATCTTGCTCATTCCTCAGATGAAAAAACTGAGCAGAAGTAAAGAGGAGTAATGATGAGATCCCACAGTTCATGAGTCAGAGGCCCGCAGCTCAGCCCTGAACCAGAGCTGGGCACTTCCTTGACTTCCACGTGCCAAGCTCCTTTCACACGTATTATCTAATCTAACCTCACAGAAAGCCAATACAGAAGAGTCTATGATTTTGTCAGTGAGATAAACAAGGCTCCAAGATGTTAAATAACTTTTCCCAAGTCATACAGCTAATAGATATATGGCCCTATTAGCTGTATGTATAGGCTCAGCCCCCAGAGAGACCTCTTCTCACAATATCCCTGAGTCAGATGGACTCAGACAGTGGGTAGTAGGATGGCTTGTCTAGTCTAGATTATAGGATCCTTGAAGGCAGGTACTACATTGCTTCTCCCACAGAGCTACTAATATAGCATAGAGTCATATAAAAAAAAGATACTCACTGATTAGACCTCCAAGCCACAAAGATCTACTCCTCACAGTATCTAGTTTACGTTCACTACAACATACATATTTATTATAAAAAGAAGATACTGCCATCATTATAAAAAATGTATTTGTGCGCTGCTACACTGTATAAAATATAAATTGATCTAGTTGAACTTCAACTTAAAAAGAAGTTCATTGGAAGAGAACTAGTTCAAAGGAATATGAGGGAGGCTAGAGGATACAACTCTGGAAACAGGGAGAATAACATCCAAAATCATGCCACAGGGAAAATCAGGCTACAGATGCCATGTGCCACCCAAGGACCCTACCAACAAAAGACGTCATTAGCTACTATTGCTGCTGCTGGAGGAGTTCATTCTAAACTGACCTCTGCTTAATTATAACCCTCTTCAGAGTCAAAGTCTTAAAAAACAAGCATCTGATTGGTCAATATAGATCATAAGCCCAAGTATAATATCTGACCTTCAGTTGAGGTCACGCGCTCAAGTACTAACAGTGAGGAAGCCAGTGAGACATTTCCGCCGTCCTCTGGTTTCCACTGTGGGAGATAAGTATGCTTCCTTTCATGTATTAGTTATCTATTGCTGTGTAACAAATCACCCCAAAACTTAGCAGCTTAAAATAATAAACATGAGTCATCTCACAGTTTCCAAGAGTCAGACTCTGGAAGCAGTTTAGCTAGATGGTTTTGGCTCAGAATCTCTCATGACATTGTAGATAAGATATTGGCCAGGTCTGCGGTCACTTAAAAGTTTGCCAGATACTAAAGAACATGCTTCTCAGGTGACTCACTGACATGGCTGTCTGGTTTTTGGCAGAAGGCCTCAGTTCCTTACCACATAGACCACTCCATTAGCTGCTGAAGTGTGCTCATAACATAGCAGCTGGCTTCCCCCAGAGCAAGAGATCCAAGGAGGAGCAGAGCAGAAGCCACAGTATCTTTTAGGATCCAGCCTCATAGTCACACACCAGCACTTCTGCTAAATGCTATTGGCCACAGAGAATAACCCTGACCCAATGTGGAAGGGACTATATAAGAGCCCCGAGACAGGGCATGGCAATCAGTGCTAGCTGTCTTGGAAACTGACTGGTATACTGGGATTTCCCCAAAACAAGGAAAGATGTTAAGAAACTATGCCTAGTTCGTAGCTTATAGCAGCCAATGCTTATTGGAAGTACCTTCTAGGTAAAAAACCTACTTCTGGGTTGTTGACACTTTGATAGAAGAAACTTATGAAAGATATGAAATAATGAACATATGAAGTAGGCGCCTGTGGCTCAACAGACTAAGGCTCCAGCCATGTACACCTGAGCTGGCAGGTTTGAATCTAGCCCAGGCCCGCCAAACAACAATGATGGCTGCAACCAAAAAATGACCGGGCGTTGTGGCCAGCACCTGTGGTCCCAGCTACTTGGGAGGCGGAGGCAGAAGCTCGCTTGAGCCCAGGAATTGGAGGTTGCTGTGAGCTGTGATGCCACAGCTCTCTATCCAGGGTGACGGCTTGAGGCTCTGTCTCAAAAACAAAAAAAAAAGAACATATGAAGTAATGTTTTCTCAGTTTAATATCAATATGAGTCAAATCATACATGTTCTGGGTGATAATCACCCTTTGAGTTACACGGAAAAATGGAGACAGGATAGCATGGAAGACAATTTCACAATTCTACTTGGTCTTGGCCTTAGAAGTAATCATTTGCTCATACAAATTTGGAATTCAAGAGAAAAACAAATGTTTCCATTTTAAGTGTGTTCCTAGGTGCCCTATGTTCCTCTGGCAGCAATAACCCCAATAATTGGGGGAATACATGACCTGCTGAGGATTCCAAATCTTCGGAATTAAGCTCATTAGAGTCCATGCCTTTCATGATGGACTTTCCTAAAGCTGATTCCAAATTAAAGAGAGCAAAGACACTTGAAAAGCTGGCCAGGCCCAAGGTACAGAAGCAAAAAGCTTATTTTCCTCCCTTTCTCCAAATCGCTTTCTTTGTAGGCATGAAAACACCCAGTCTCACTTTCTCCTCGACTTGACCAGATTGTTTGGCTTATTACTCTTCCATTTCCCTTTTCCAGTCCAAAATTTGACCCAGTACTTCCCTTTTCTTTCCTTTATTCAAGAATGAGATTGCTTCTATGCATTCCCAGAAAATAAAGTAAATGGGAAAAAAAATTAAAATTCTTCTCTGTGTTCCTATTCAATATGACCAAAGTCATTCTTGCAATTCCGAGCCACATGCCTAAGAGAAAATGGGCTACGTTTCTGGGGTTCCCAGTGAACTACACTCCAAGACAATCCTAGCCTATCCTAAGCAAAAACCAAAATGTATGTTTAAGTTTCCCGGCAAACTAATGTGCATGTGACAAGAACTGTAATCAATAAGTAACTTGATAAAGTAGATAAAAATTGACATATGAAGGCTAAAACCCAATTATAGCATAGGAATACAGGGAAAGGGGAAAGGGAGGGAGAGGAGGGGGGAGTATGGGTGGAGGGAGGGCAATTGGTGGGATCACACCTACGGTGCATCTTAGCAGGGTACTGGGGAAACTTATTAAATGTAGAGTATCAATGTCTTTATATAGTGATCAAGAAAATGCCATGAAG
>CAUYON010027978.1:0-33236 GCA_963573935.1 Arctocebus calabarensis
AAAAAAAAAAAAAGGAATTCTACAATAAAAATGCTTCTTGTAAAATACTTGAGAATAGAGAAGAAGAAAAGCCTCTAACAAATATGATATAAGAATATAAGCACTCTTAGAAGCTATAAGAAAGGAGGGAGAGGAGGGGGAGAAAGAACAAAGAAATTAACACGGGAGAGGAAGAAGAAATGTTCAGTTGAGAATAGGACATAATAAAAAATAACCTAAGAAAAGAAAGTGAAGTAAAGAATTATTTATTGATAGCACCTCCAAGAAAAGGATATTCAAAAAAAAAAAAAAAACAATCTCAAAAATATTATTATTCTTATATGTATATAGAATTGCAGTCCAGCAACAAAGATCTGCTGTGAGAGGGGAGCGTGGGAGCGGGGTTCGTGGCAACTGCGGGGGGGGGGGGCTCATGGTCGCTGAGGATCTCGGGGGCCACAGCAGTGGTGTCACAATTCACGGGGCAGCGGCACCGCGACTCACGGTAGCAGTGGCGTCCGTGGCTGCACAGGGATGGCAGCAGCAGCAGTGGCAGTTGCTATGGCTGCGGCTCGCAAAGGCCATGATGGCTGGAGGGGAGAGGGCTTCCCAGGGCTGTTGGTGGGACCTTGAACTTCAGTTATTCTCCAGCTGAGTGCTCGGGGGCCCTCTTCGCCAACTTCCACAGCTCAAAGTGTCTTTTCCGCACCTCTCAGGCTTCACCAGGGTCCCCACCTAGTGTAACACTGGCTGGTCACCCACTCTCTCTCTCTCTCATTGATCTGGGGAAAAGGCACTGGCCATTTTGGACATTCCAATGTGTCAGTCCGGCAGAGTCCAGACCCCTCGGCTCATGCTGCCCGGGTCTCCATGGTTCCTAGCAGCACCCCTTTCTGGTAGTCAAACTCTTGAGTTCCACGCTTCAGGGGAATTTTCTCCAATTAGGACTTGTGGGTTGGGACCTGCTGTCCTCCCTGTGGGAGGGGCCAGCTGCCCCTCTGCGGGGCAGGGGGGAACAGTTTGCAACAGTTTCCACGGTTAAGAACTATGTTTCAAACACGCCAATCCTCCCAATCTCTGTGTCTCACCAGTTGCCCATCCACTCCAATAGTTCACACAGGGAAAGATCCAGAGCTCCCACCCTCTCACCTGCTGACCAGGGAGAGATGGGCCACGGGACCGTCTCCACTGCCATCTTCAACCCAATCCTTCCTAAGCGATTCTAATGTGTAACTCCAATTGAGATTCAATGATATAGAAATCATTGTTTATTTGTTCATTTTTAAATAAACATGTATTTATTATACCCAGCTATAACTATATTAAGATATACTCATGAACAAAATAGATATAGAATGTATCCTCATACATTTGCATTTCTTTAATATTTAAAATAACCACAAAAAGGAGATCCCTTACTTAGGGTTTAGTTTGAGTTTTTCAGCTCCTATAATGTGGAGGATTATTTGTGGACTCTGGATTATGTTCCTGAGCAGCTGTGGAGTTTAATGGGAACATTTATTTTGTAGTAACAGCAGAACTGCAAGAAGTTGACTGAGAAATTTTTAATACCACAAATGGCATTTGAACATCTTTAATAGCCTAGATACTGATAGTGAAAGTACTATTATAAGTGAAATGATTTAAGGCTATATGGAAGAAAATAATTTATACAATTTTCTCTGTAGAAGTTGAAAAATTTTATCCTGAGTGTTACAAAAAGTAGGGTTTCAATTGCAGGACAAGTTGATTTTGAACCATGGAATAAATTACCTAGTCAAAGAATTTACAAAAAAAATAAAACTTTGTAATATTCAGGATAATTTTAACTTATCTCTCTCAACACTGTTTCTTAGTCAATGATAATTTTAATGTTTGTCTAACATGGTCCTTTTAAGAAGTTTCTGCTTTTTAAAGGAAAATTTCTCATTCTTTCTTAGTATTCACAGAATGTTTAAGAAATAATTTATAGGTTTCTTCATAAGTCAACTTTCTCTTTGCTTTAGTTTTACTGTAATGTGTTCTTTTGCTATGCACACAACTATGTTGGAAGACATTTAACTTGTTCCCAGGACACAGAGAAACCATATAGGTCATTTGATGAATCCACTTCCAACTTTCTTCATTTCCTTTGATATACTTATTTCACGGATGTTTCTAATGAGTATAATTTCATTTTTTTCTTCCTTAGTTTGCCCATTATACTCTAAATAAATATTTCTGACTCTCCTTATGGCTCTTCCAGATTCTAAGTATATATCTGGACAAGCAATGGTCTATATATTTTGAGCACATTATTTCTCATACATCACATCTATTTGATGGTGATCTTCCTCATATTACTAGTATGCAAATAGCAGTGAAGAAGATGAAAAGACACCACCTCAGAGCTCCGTGCTAAACGTGCCCAACCTCAATGTCTATGTCATGTTTTTCGTTATCCCTCCAACTCTTTTATTGCCTGACTCTCTTTCTACTGCTTGATCACACAGAGTAACTGTAATGTAAACTTTCCTATTCCCCACAACTACTCACTGTATGCCGTAATTCATACTGACTTTAATGGTCTCACTCCTTGCAAACGGGTCCAGGTGGGCCCACAAGCCTGACGGCACCTTCAGGAGTTGCGTGTGCACATCAAGTGAGTGGCACCATTATCTCCCCTGTTCTACTGCAACACTTCTGCTATTAATGTAGCCTCGGGCCCAGCAGCCTTTTTGGCAGCCACATTACTGTTGATTCCTACTGAGTTTATTGCTAAATAAATGCTGAAGACTCTTTCACACATGCTGTTGTTAAGTCTTATCACCCCTAGTCCTGCCATTGTGCATTTTGTTTCTGAATCCAGGTGTAGCGCCTTGACATAGTCCCTATCACTTGCATCTGTATGAGAGTCAGCCTGTCATTTCAGTCGTCCGGGATTTTTCAACATCTTTCAGCCTCTGGGATTGGGAGGTTAAGGAGCAGGTAGGGGATTGTGATTCTATCATTTGACATATTCACCTTCCCACACAACTTGAAGCTTTTGTTTTGTTTTCCAAATCTAGCCACATAACTTTAATTCCCTATTTAATGTATTGATAAATCTCTTCACTGAGTACAACTTGCCGCAGACCACCAGAAACAGTTGAGCAGGATAAAGAAGAAACTGGCCTCGAGGATTACGTCAGTTTGGGGCTGTATCCCAAGATGTGTCTCTCAGTTTTCTGCACTTAGCAAACCTCAACAACTACAGGGATCTTGTTGTGTTCCTACAGAGGATTAGAATAATTATAGAGAATTTAAGAGTTGATGCTCAGGTAAGCAAAAAGTTATGAGCAGCTTAAAGCAATCGAACTGTTCCCAGGCTGTTCACTCAAACTGAGTTGTCCACACGTATATGTTAACATCTCAAGGAAAATAAAATGCTATCAGAGCACAGGAGCATAAGCAGGAATGAACACTGTATAATAATTTTGTCACCGAAATAATCACTACCTGGATCAATTTAAGTAAATATTATATCTGGCTGCACTGCAAAGTTGGCAGATGAGGTCAGAGATGAACAACATATTTGAAGAGATACAAAAGTTTCTGCCTCTCCTCATCCCTTCATGTTATTCTCTCCTTTTTCTCAAACCTTAGACAAATACTAAGTGACCTAAAAAAATAAAAAGAAAGAAAGACAATAATGTTCCATGCCAGATAGTTTTTATCTTTTTCCTCCAACAGCATCCAAGAAACTAAAAAGGGAAAAGTGGAGAGAGGAGGCAGATAATCAGAGTTAATTGTGAATCTGGGAAAAGTCTCAACTGTGTATTGAGATTCACAGAAATGAAAGATGAAAGATCACAAGAGAGGAAATGAATAACCATTTACCCATTGCCAGTGTTCTGCTCCCCATTCTTCCAGCTGTGGCCAATGCTTCAGCTTCACCCTTCAGATTTGAGTTGGAGGCACAGGCAAACATCTCAGCTGCTCTGCTCTCTCATACTGTAGCCTGCCTTTCTTTAGAATGCCCTAAAGATAGCATTCTTAGTAAATAGACTGTCAGGCTGAGGAAATTTCATCAAGAGGGATGTAACCATCTTCTCTTGTAGGAAAGGCTTTCCCACCTGCAGGGTATAAACGATTGGAAAAAATAAAAAGTTTTTTTTGGTACCATCAGCAGCCAAAAACCAGTGCCTGATTCAGCTCTTGAATTTTTGTTTTAACATCTTTGCAGAAGACTTGATGTAGTTGTCTGGTGTCTGCCCTTGTTATAGTATGTCCTCTGTGATGAGCACAGTGCATGTCACTTATCAGTAATTCAACAAGTATCATTGTTACCCAAATTTGTTGACTATTTATAGATGAACTAGCATCCAGTAATCTAGGATGAATTGGTCATCTTGGTTTAATTAAGTGTAAATAGGTAACTCAATGTGCAAACATTTGTATTTTATCAGGCAGTGGACATTTCCAGGTAAGGAATATTATCTGCTCTTAGAATTGTGTGCTTGTTTTCATCATGTTTTTCAGATGTTGGATTGAATTGTTTAGTTCTTTAGATTGCAAAAGAACATGCCATATCTGAACACACAAAAGTTCAACATGTTTTTGAACTCCCAGAGTTGCTCACTCAGTTGATTTGGTTTGGGACCTGAAAATTTGCATTTTTAATCAGTTCCCAGGTACAGCTATTCCTGCTGGTCTAGAGACCACGTTTTGATAACCAATACATTAGTCCAAACTTCTTAAATGATAAATGAGAAAGCTAGGCTAGAAAGCAGAGAGAAAAAGGATGTAACACAGGCACTCCATTTGCTAGAGTGGTACCCACAGCCTCCTTCCAGCTCAGGCACATTTTTGTGCTCTCACGAGGCTTCTCCAAGCAAAAGCAGCACCAGAAAGGACAAGAGGGGAGAACTTTGCAAAGCAAAAGCAGCACCAGTGAATGAGGATAGGTCTTACGTGAATTTGTGGATTAAATAAAAAGTTTTGACTTGTTTTAAAGTTCTCCAGGGGGAAGTGAGATGTTCTATAATCTCCCTTGCTAACTTCTTCCACATCTAAAAACATTATTCAGAACATTCCTGTTACAAACTTAAGCCCATTTTCCATTGCTAATGAGGCATTCTATATTATAGTACTAAAGAACTGATGTTGGAAAATAAATGTGTCTATGAAGTAACCACATTTAAAAAAAATAAAATTGAAATAAAAATAATTAAATGCAGCCAGCTGCTTTAAGTAACCATTTCATCACATGGCAAGAAAAGTATTCAAAAGCTATCCAAGATCCGTTCCCCCCGTTACTTCTTGCCTTATTGCCTCCCCACAAAGAGCCCTATCAGTTATTGAATTCCTTTTCTTAGTGAGTTTCCGTGTTCTATGGCCAGTCCTGAGCCCTTTCAGCTAGCTGAACTGTCTTCATTAATTCCTGTGTACTTATCTGGCTTTACCTAGTTATTATCGAATTGTAAAAATAAAAGCCTCTACTTAGCTGTATAGAAAGGAAAAGTTGTCTTCTCAATAGTCTAGTTGAAGACTCAGTGTGAGAAACAGGAGGAAGTGGGCTATGTACAGATTCTCAGTAAATGTGGGAGAAGAGTTGTACTGTTCCTGAAGAATTAAATATGTCACTATTTTCCTCAACATTTGAAATCATTAATACATGATCCTTGCTATCGCAGATATTCATTCGTAAAAAGGGGAAGTGGACTGGGGAAAAGGAAACAGAGAGATCTTCCTGTTTATGAGTCTGATAACCAGTGGTACTTGGCTTTTTGTATACTAAAGGATTAACCCATTAGAGAATTCACTGAAGTACAAATTAAAAGGGCTGATGATGTGTGGTTGCAACTAATGCCTGATTTTGTGAAGTGGTTTCTAGTTTAATTTCTCTTTTCTCTGTATTTTGGTAAAATGATTCTAACTGACTAATCATTGTCCTTGTCCTTTACAAAATGTGTAAACCTGACATAATAACTAACAAAGAATGGTCCTACACCTGCAAACAGCCATCCACTGACATGGTAAAGCGAGAACAGATCCAATTCATAAAAGGACTAAGTTCATTCCCCACATCTTTGGTGTGCAAGAAAGTTCACGCCAGAGTAAATAGGAAAGTAAAATGCACATGCTTACATACATGTTTGTAGTTTAAAAGGCAACAAATGCTAATGCAATAATTTTTTCTCCCCACAAAGCACTTTACCTTGTAGATAGTTGCCATATTCTGGGCATTTTTCCAGACTTTATTAACATACTAAACTTTGCTACGTGTCAATGCTATTATTCCATATATATCTGAGTATATGTACTAGATATATTCCTAAGCAAAGGGAATAGTCATAAGTTTGTAGTATAAATCTAATTCAAATACTCTGAGCCATTGTTTTTCAAATCATCCTTAAGAATTACTTAAAAATAAATTTTGAAGCTTTACCCAGTATATAACACGTGTACACACAGTTAAAGCAAAATTTCACACAATAATTTAACTGTTATATGACATATATCCTGACATCTTCTATCCCATTCTGTATCATTCTTTAAAAGATTTCAATCAAGCCCCACTAAATGAATTTCAGCACTTGCTAACTAAATTTGACAAAAATCTTACCATTTGAAAAACTTTGCATTAAGGGAACTTGCTGTTTTGAAGAAGTTCTATAGTCACGCTCTACGATTCCTTTAGTAAGTTGATTGCCTTCTGATTTGTCTCTGTACCAATGTAAACTTACCGTACAATGGATCATTTGAAGCTCTGCGTGTCTCTACTTGACAACTGCAGGATATATTGTATGTTTAAAGAACATATAATATTAAATAATGCCCTAATTGCTTAAGACAGAGTTTTTAAAGTATGCTTTGCTCTTGCTGTCTCGATTTGGTGAGCAATGTATACTGCCTGGGGCATCTCCGCCCTCGTGTTCCAGGTCCCTCAGGCTTACCTATACCTGACTTTCTTTCTATACATTAGGTCACTCCTTGGAAAGCCTAACAAGGCAGCTCTCGCAATATTTAATACATATGATTAAAAATTCAAAAGACGCCCTTGTACCAGCTGTTAAAGTCTGTTCGTGCACTGTAACGCAGAGTTCAAAGCCCAGCAAATTGAAGGTTAGGTTAACAGGATCATTTGGTGGAATTGCATTAAACTGTGGCACCTAGAGGCATACTGGACTGTTTCATACACACTCATTTGCAGAAGGTAAACTAAGGATGGGCATAGTTATCTCACTGAAAACTTTCATTATCTAATTTGAATTTTTTGCTTACAGGAGAGTTTAAAAAGGAAAGCACAGGAAGTCAATTGTTAGTTTTGTTTACTACATACACAGCTTAATAAAAAAGAACAAAGTCCACAGAGAGTGTGACGCTGACTCTCCCTTGGAAACTGAGAAATGAATTTTACTCTTCAGATGGTAACTTTCTCAAATGTGTCTGACATTTCAGAAGCAAATAATTTTGCTGCTCCAAACTGAAATGTGCCAACCTGCTCTAGGAGGGAACATGATGAATTAACATAAACTCTTAACAACAATCTTGATGCCCCTAAACTTCCATACAAGTAGTGGTGAGAAATGATCTTCATAGTATCAATTCCATACTTTCTAAAAATAAAACAACCTAATTCATAAAATAGAATATATGAGAATGGAGAATTGGTCATTCCGGTTCAACTACTTTCTAGCGGCATGCCCTTCCAGGGGACATTGATCCTCTTTGGACCCTACGTTTCTTACCTATAAAATGAGAGAATTAACAAGAAGACCTCTAGGGGCAAAAGCTCTCTCTCTGTGAGATTTTATGCAGCTAACTTTGAGTATAAAGTAGTTGTGGGGCTATATGAGAAGTGAGGAAAATATAAAATATATTTTTTCTTATGTGACTTGAAATGTTCCTTTTCTCCAAGAATTACTTATTGTATAAAGAAAAATTAAACACCAACAGAAAAAAGAGAAGAAAATTACACAAATTAGTAATTTGGGCTTGAAGTTCAAGTAGTTTCTTCTGCCTCATAATATAATTCGTAAAGAAAGGAATGAAAGAAACTTTTAAGAATGTGAATGTTTGTTTCAACTGAATGAGAAAGGAATCACAAAAAGCCAGCATTATGCTTTTTAGAAAGGGCACAAAAATAAATTCTTATAGCAAAAATCCAAGTTACAGCTTTGAACAAAATTCAAATAAGTTTCTAAACCAGAACCACAGTATAGCAAAGATAATTTTTAGTCAGTAAACATTATGAGATGCAACTTTAAATAACACTTTTTTGGGGGGAATGGGCATATCTTTGCACTAAAGTAGTTATAGTGCATATGTCTTTAAGATTATTAGTAAGTTTAACTTACTAGTTGGCTTTTTCTGTGAGGATGCTTCGATTAGCATCATCCTCTTTGTAATTAGGCTCCTCTACATCTATGAAGCTGTTTTTACGTGGAGTGACCTTAAGCAAGCTACATATTAAAAATATGAGAAGTTGCCCTCAATAAAGGTATATGCTTATTTGAAAGCATTCATTACTCCCTTGCTAGGTTAAGAAACTTTCATGCATTTTCAATTTTTCTTCAATAATGGAAACTAATTTACCAAATAAAAGTGCCCAATCAACAATAATAGTACAGAGTCAAATAAACCTACTTTCCAACTCTAGAACACCCCCCCCTTACTACAAATCTTGGCAAATTACTAAACAGTTTTCAACTCTTTAAAACAGAAGTGCTGCCCTCTCCTAGTGTCACTGTGAATTGGAGTGAAATAATGAATATGATGCTTGCTAGATTGGAGTGACTCACTATGTTAATTTTTAGGTTAGTTATTTCAAATATAGTTGTAGCTGCAATAATTTTTCAGAAAAAAAGGTATCTTCCAAAAGTATAGACTAAATAACAATTCTTTACCTTATATGCCATTTTCGAATGGGCATAAACTATAAAGAACATGGACATTGTATTCAAGATCTTTTGAATTATAAGGAATACTGGGCCCTATAGATTGAAAGGTTTATTTCTGTTAATGTTTTAAAAAATGTTTCAGTAAAAGAAGAAAGACCATCATTGCTCATTTTCTTTCTGTTCCAAGCACCTACATGTTCAAACCTACACGAACACTTCTTTAGTAAACTCCTGGGTGGAATGTACAGGGACACCCCCCTGCATGACGTTGTCTATTCCAATAAGTAAGGGATATGGAAAAACAAATAGAGCAGAGTGGTTGGAACAGAGGAAGATGAATTCCAAGCAAAGACTTGAATAGGTAAGTACGTTCACTATTAAATGCCTGGGGCAGAACAAAGGCACCAAGTTAGGAGTGTGAAGCCACATCTGCGGAACAACAAGGAACCCAGTGCCACTGTAATGACATAATCAAGAGTGAAATAACTAAAGAAGTGAGGTCAGAGACAACAGGTGCAGTCAAGGTAGGGCCTTCTAGGACATTGTGAGGATTTAGGCTGTTACTCTGGACAGCATTTCAGGGCCGGGGAAGGCCTGTCGTATTTAGAACAGCTGTAATGCACTCTAACTCACTGGGCAGGATGAAGTTAGCTGCTATTTCAGAAAAGATCTTTAAATTCTCAAGAGGAAGCTGTGAGAAACATTTGGAGGCTACTTTAATGACCCAGGAAGGATATCAGTATGGTAATAGAAAAAAAGGTGAAAAAAGCTCTGATGCTTTATGTATATTGAAATCTGAAACAATATATCTAATCAGAAAATGGATGTGAGGTTTGAGGACTAGAGAATAAGAGACGACATGACAATTTGAGGATTGAGAGATTGGAAGGATGGAGTTACCAGTAACTGAGCTGGAAAAGACTCTTGGGACATTAGTAAATTTCTAAAGGAAATATAAAGAATTGGGTTCTGTGCATGTTTAATCGCAGGATACTCATATGATGTCCAAGGGGATATGCATACTCGCAGAATGAAGTTCATGAAAGAGAGCTTGCCTGGAAACATAAATTGGGGTTCTTCAAAGTACATGCTGGGTTTCACAGTGAACTGTATTACACCATGGAGAGTAGGTAAGCTCACTAAAGGAAGGGAAGAGTCCAAGGGGTGGGATTGGAGTTCATGGGCCTCCAATATCACATCAGCTACACGTGTTCTGCCTCAGACACTTGGTACTCACATGGTTCAGGCACACCAGGTGATGTATGTCAACTATTGGAAACCTTTCTCTCTTCCAACAGCCACCTGTCCATTCCATCCCCTTGAAGACTTCCCCAGTTGTGCTCACCCTCTGTACCACAAAACACCATGCGCATTCTGCTCTGCATTACGCATGTTATCTATGAATCCCTTTTAGCAGATTGCAAAAACTATGATGGCAACAATCCTAGTGTTCCCATCATCGCCATTATAAAAATGACATTTAATTAGTGCATAACAGATGCTAGGCATACTCTTAAGTGCTTGTCATGAATAATCTCTTTATACCCTTTAATTCTCTTACTCTTATTTTCCAGATGAGGAAATGGAGACTCAGTAACTAAGGAACTTGCTTAAAGTCTCCTGGGTAGAAAGTAGTTGAGATAAATTTGAGCATCAGACCTCAACTATTCCAATGACCTTCACCAATGACCTGGTAAACCTTCATACCACTTAATTTGTGGTTCCCTGTATATGGTAAATAGTGTATAGAATCTGTTGGTTAGAGAGATGCATAATTGCTTGAATTAATGATGCTGCTTTTTTTTTGTTTTTTTTTTTGTTATCTCAATGAAACCTTGTCTACAATAAATTAATTGTGCAAACTTTAGTTAATGAACTGCAATGTTTTCAGCTCTTACTATAGGTTACTTTGTAATAGAATGTGGCAAATCCAAAAAAGCCAATTAGCCATTAACGTTTCTGTCTACACAGAACAAACTACTGGAACATTACTTTGAAGTCAGTGCCTAATCATCTTCGATACTTACACATTGGGTATCTATATTGGTGATATTTGTCCTTGAGAAATTATGATCACAATGAGAACCAGAGGATCACCTGATCATGAGCTTCCAGAGAAGAATATATATAATATTTCCCAGATAATTTTTTTATCATTTTTAAAGTGATGTTTTAGCAACATGAATCAAAGCATACATTTTTGTTATATCTTTAGATCCCCCAAATTCTAGAATATCTAATCTCTCAAGAGTAGCAGGTACTGTTCAGCACCCTAATCTCGTTCTGCAGACTTCCCTGTATGATCTGACAATGTCTATCTGCCACCATTTGCTGAGAGATCTGACTGATGTCTATGTGCCAGAAAGCTTTGCTCTGGACTAAGGAAGCCTACTCTGTGTACAGCCCAGAAATACCAGATGTGCTTATCACACCACTACCACTGCCTCCATTCCTTTCCTCTCCCACCCCCATGCAATAACTCTGCATCATGGACTCTCCAGAGGCGGTATGTAAATATCCCAGCTTCCCAACCTCTTGGATGGGGTCATTCTGAGGTGTATGTTTTGCACTATATTCCAGAAGTCCCCTGAAGGATTAAGCTTCAGCCACACACTGTGATTGCTGGCTTAATACAGCACTCTTCAATGGATGCCCTCACTTCCCTGGATCTCTCCCCTGCCTCCCTCAACTAGTATTTCCTGTACCCCTCTAATACACTGTCTGCCATCACGTTCTTATCTCAGGTTGAGATTATGGAAAACCCACTCTAAGACAACAAGACTTCTTGTTATCAGAGCCTCAAGTGCAGTGATAGATCCTCTCAGACAGAAAGAAGCAAGCAACAGCATGCATTTCTCCCCTACTGTTTTCTTAACCCCCAAATGTGCCATATTTAACTGCTATTATTTGTGATCTTAGTAGAGAAATTAAGGAGATTATTTGATGTTCTACAGAGATTCTATATCTTAAGATACATGTATTAGTGCAACGTATTACTAATTTATGGGCTGACTCTGTTCTAGCCCTCGACTCAAAGGTGTAAGAAACCATTGGAATACATGGAAGAGAATCTTACAGAAATAGCTCTGCCTCCACACCTGTGAAGAGCAAGTCTGGAGCGGGAGGACATTTCAGACTTTAGAGAGTGGGAAGAGTGGCCCTGGGGTAGCCAAGATAAAGAGTAATTTCCAAACTTGTTTCTATAGATAAGCAGAGGATAGGGTTATTACAATGTTGAATCACAACTAAAATTATGATCACAATGAGAACCAGAGGGTCATTTGATCTTGAACTTTCAGAGAAGAATGTATATTATGTATTTTATTTAATGCTATCCTATTAAATAACCGAAAATCTATCAATCATATGAAATAACCTAAAATCTATTTCTTTCCAAGGTATCAAAAAGATTTCTTCATGATAAACTCTAATTTCTGAATCACCAAATCTTATTAGGACTGCTTATGTTTATGAAACCTGTATCAACATTTCACTTACCTCAAAACTGACTTATAAAAAGACTGGTTCCTAGCTTTATTGCCAGCTAAATATTTTAGCTACCACTTATAAAGTTGATCGAAAAATGCTTAATAAAACCTTTTATGTGAGGCTATATTATTCCTTGATGTTAAATATTGAAAATAATTTTCCTCTTAGGGGTCTTTTTTTATACCTAGTTTAAATGTTAAGGGTTTTCATTTTTTTGTTGTTTTGTTTGTGTTTTTATGCTAATAAAAGTTTTTCAAATGGTTACTTAAGGATGTTTTGATTTTTAAATAGGTTCTCAGAAAAAAACTAATAGCTTCAAAATGTAGCACTTTCGTAAAAATCAGGACCATTTCCACATGATGTAATTTAGTTTCAAAATAATTTTAAAGGTTAGAAATTTCCTACTGCTAATTTGTGCAAGGGTATAATATGCGTTTTTAGATACAGGGTAAACAATTTACTGGTATCAAGGAAACATCAGTAAAGATTTTATTAGAATTCTAAAAATGAATAGTAAGCCCAGCCCTATGCCAGTTGTAACAGCTAAAATAAACTTTGCTGCTCACACTGTGGTGACTTAGCTAAGCTCTTCTTTCATTCCATCAAACTGCATGGGGCAGCAGCTGGCCCTTTTTTCGACACCCTTGGTATGTTTACTGCAGCCCTGAAACTTTGTCTCAGAGGGCTGGGACTGTTGCTAAGGCGAGGACCACACCTTCCTCCTGCTTACCTAAAGCCCATTGGTCAGAGTTTCATAATCAGGCAGTAACCACAGTGTCAACGTGGGGGCTCTGGCAAAAATATTCTCCGTGTTTCTACAGGTGTTACATTTTTTGCTCCTCTAGTGACTACTAATCATTCCATGGGACTAAAATGATATATTTTCAAAAACAATGTCCTGGCATTGCTGAGAACATGCATATAAGGCCATGAAGGTCTACACAGCAAGGATTTCACAATAACCCACTAAAATAAACATTTGCAACCACAGATAGCTGGACTGAAATCCTGCTCTGATACAAATAACATCTGGACAACTTTTGTTTGCATCTTCCAGCGTAAAATACCCTTGAGAAAAAATAGAAGGCAAGCTAAAAGACAAAGGACCACTAAAGGTTTTATTATGCTGTGGGTGTGGTGCCATAAATTCGAGGGGGCTCCGGTCAGAGTTGCCAAACCTGAATTTAAACAGCATGTTGTTTTTAAAAATTGTAACACTGGTGAGGAGCAATTCAGTTTTCTTACATAATTAATCCAGTGTGAAATAGAGTGACTGGAAGATATCCAGTGGTTTAAAAATAACTCAATTATTTATAAGTTCCACAGTACTATAAGATCCCACACTAAGGAAAAGAAAGTGTAGCATCCTGGTACCAAGCATGTCATCTTTACTCGGGGAGGACTTGAAGAAGTCAACATAGACGAACTAATGCTGACAACCAAAGAAAGTGAGGTTCCCTCGGATTATGCATCAGCTTAGTGGGCAGGAGAGGGGTTTTTCCCTTGGCATTTACATGCTGCTGAAGCATATCTGTATTATTCCTAATACTGAAGAACTTAACAATGTGAAGTCGCTGTATGAGGGTCCAAGGAACAGAAGGAAGAAGGGACAGAAAGAACCTGAGCAAATCTTCCGTAAAGTTTTTAACATAGAGACAGAAGAAAGAAGGGAAAGAAAAAAAAACTGAGCATCTTTCATAAGATTTTTAACATAGGCCATGAATCATACGCGACAGTGAATGGACTTTAATTTCTAATGTTGCTCTTTGATGTGTAGCAAATAATTACAAGCTGAAAGACACTGGCATGTATTATATTCAATATAAAGACTAAAAAGTTAGCCATAAATAAACCCATATATAAAATTTTGTGCTTAGGGCGGGCTCACAGCTAGCAACTAAATATTTGTGTCAGCTACAGCTGGCCACTAAACAAAGGGAATTAAAGTTTGCTTTAGTGATATTAAAATCTTGCAAAATATTTCCCAGTTGCCTAAGGCACTTTTTTTCTCTTTCCCCTACTTGAAGGGGGCATGTGAGAAGTGGCAATATTCTGAAAGGCCCAAGCCAAGAGTTAGAAGGATTAAGATCCATTTTTAAAATGCTTTATTAAATTATGTGATTACCCTTAAATCCATTGTTTCATCTCTATTGCAGAGAGAAAAAAAAGAAAGCAGATCTGTATTAATTCTTCCACTTCACAGACTGTGGGTATAGTATATTTCAGGCACACTCTCTTTGTTTCTTTTAACCTGGGAAGCAAACAAAATATAAAACACAATTAAATCATTTATTTACTGAACAAATGCAATTTTGATGTACTAATACCCATGACAATGAAAGTAGATGACAGTTTTTGAAACAAACAATTAAGTTGAGAACAGAAATAGTTTTTTTTTAATTTACTTGTTGCTTATTGATGGATATCACTTGATAGAAAAATTTTAATAATTCCACCACAGAAGGATTTTTTTCTCCTAGAGGAACTGTAAGTGACAGTGGAAATATCGAAAGAGGCTAGAGAGGGAATTACACTTCCAGGTGGTTGCAATTATGATATCTAACTGCTATTAAGTGAAGTTGTTTTAGTTGTAGTCACTTATTAATAATTGGGAGATTACCACTAAAACAATGTTATAAAGTTTTTGACTAAGGGTCAAGTCAACAAATAGATTCAGACTACCTTGTCCCTTGCACGAAGTTTCTATTACATTTCCAGTGTTGTTTTTCGGTTTGTTGTATCAGATCAATGGCCATTCTCCGACCATCAGCAGTCTCTCCTCCTGTGGTTGTTCTTTTGTTTCACCTTTCCTATCCAACCCACAAAGACACAAGCACATCTAGCCTTTCTTCTGGGGGGAGGGGGTCACTTACTACCCAAAGAGGTGAAATCCTTCTGGAAATGAACAATTCCTGCTGATGAGAAATGCAGGTGAAAGGAAAAGAGAATGCTGACCAGTGTCAGCTCTGAATGCCATCTCTATGGGGGGACAAAACCAACCATTTATCCATTAACTTAAATTAATCCTTTCTCACACTCTGTACACTTAAAGCCTACTTTGAGCCAACCATGTTAGATATTAAGGTGGAGATACAATGTATTGTTTCTGGGGGTGATTCGTGTTATGTCAATGGGGAAGCTGTTAATTCTTCCTAAGGAAGTTGAGAATGCAATTAAAGAGGAAAAGGCATTTGAGATGAGTCTTGAGGGAGAACTAAGAAGCTCTTGGGGAGGAAGAGGAAAAACAAACCTTTTGAGTAGAGAAAATAATCATAAGATGAAAGAGGCATACAACCGTTTGATGTCGCCCAGGCATGGTGGCTCAAATTAGCACTCTGGGAGGCCCACTCAGGAGGATCCCTGGAGCTGAGGAGTTTGAGACTGGTCTAAGTGAGAGTGAGACCCCATATCGACTAATAATAGAAAAATTAGCCAGGGCTCGTGGCAGGCACCTGTAGTCCCAGCTGTTGAGGAGGCTGAGGCAGGAGGATTGCTCAGACCTAGGAATTTGAGGTTGCTGCATGCTAAACTGATTACAGAGCCCTCTAGCCTGGACAACAGAGTAAGACTATGTCTCAGAAAAAAAAATGCATGATATTTGAAGGAAATATCACTGTTTGGTGTGACTGGAGCGATGTGACATGAGATGCAAATGGAGAGATAAATGGGGACTTGACTGTGCAAGAAGCCATGCCAAGGAGTGTATTCTTAAAGCAATGGGAGGACCAGAGGATTTATATAGAGTGAGACATAATTGGCTATAAAAAGGTAAGTACTACTTGCTCATTAGTCTTGAAAAGAACAGGCTGTTTAAGTTTTTAGTGGTATTTGCTACATTCCATCGTAGAGTGAATTATAAGGTCCATCTTGGCAGATGTAGAAAGGATGGCAGGTCATGGGAGCAATGCTGTAGCTGTTTTCTGCTGTTCATCATTCTTAACCATATACCCCACCTTCTCTATTCTTCATGATTTACCCACAGAAATTTCCTTCTCTTTAATCTGTCTTCCCCTTCCCCCCAGAAAATATCCGAAAAGCCTTAGAGTTTCAACCTGTAGCTACAAGAGCTGTGTCCACACAAGGAATGTGAACTTGTGAATTGGGCATCCACCCAGATCATTCGAGCCTCCTTTACCCAACATCACCTTATTTATCCTCATAATTTATATAAGGAACACTATTCCAGCAGATTACTTTTTATTTCATTTTATGTAGCTAATGACTTAATAAGCCTCTATGAACAAACTTACTGGCAGTCCGCAAGAGAAGTACTAGTTTAAAAAAAAAAAAAGTGGGAAGAATAAAGATTATTCCGAGATGCAATGTTAGCATTATGACCCACACAGACCACCTGGAATTCTTGAAACCATTATACTGAGTAACGATTCTTCTCATGCAATGTAGACTGTACTTCCTCATTTCTCAAGAGATATTTACTTGGACACTGGCTCTTTGTTTTCAGCAGCTTTTCTGCCCTTGCAAATTAATCCCCACCTGTAGTCAAGTGCTTCCATTTATGAAATCACAGCAGTTGTTTCAATCTTTGGATTAAGAATGGAAAAGTTTATGTAATTTGGGGGTGTGGGAAGAGGAAAAGGATATTTTCAATGAGCAGGACAGTCATCTTATTTAGTTACATCATTAAATACAAAATTACACAGTAAAGTAACTGGATATTCGCAAAGCAGGGAGAGTGAAGATACAACTATGTCTTAAAAAAAAAAGACAAATCCCCAAATAACTACTGTACACATCTCCAACGGCCTTCATAATCATCAGAATCATTCATTCATTCCATAGATGGTGCACTATAGAACCAAAAAAAGGAAAGCTAAAACAATTGATCTAGGCACTGAACTCCATTCTATTAAGCTAGTGTGTAATGATCAGAATCACACAAACCCACCCAGTGACACAAAGAGCAGAGTCTCATGAAAATCTTCCATTGGATTCAAACTAGAATTTCTTTAGTCAGATTAAATTATTCTGAACCCTAAATCATTTTTATGACAAATAATGCCTTTGATCTACACTTAGTCAGTCAAGCAGATAATTGCCAGTTCTCCCAGTTCTTCATATTGTGAAAATCCAGATGGCTCATTGTGGTAAAGGACTGTGACCTGCTCTTTCGTATGCCGTTTGAAAACCAACAAGGAGGCCATGGCACAAAAAAATAATGATCAAGTGGTGAAACATAAGACTCCATTTCTGATGAGAAGTAGCAGGGACCAGCTTTGTCCTTATGACTGAAATACCGAAAAACTGACATAATGTAACAGGTAGTTTTCAGGACACTGAACATCAGGTGATAAAAAGCTTTGATTCTGGAAACAGAGGGAAAATAATGATGTGAGCCCTACTAGAGCCCTAGATTACTGCCTTGAAAGTGTTTTCAGGGCATTTTCCAGGGAAGGGACGTTCAGTCCAAATCAGTACACTTTTTGAGTTGAGGATATGAGGGCCAGAGACTGGAGAAACTATGGTGACTAGAATTTGAAGAATAAAGTATCAAATAGAAGTGTGCTAGGCAAAGGGAAAACCCCAGAGACAGAAAGTGGGGTCTGCTCAAATATTCAGCTGAGTACTGATCATTGGAACTACCTAAAGCCAGGAAAAGACAGACCCTGTGAAGGGTTAGACTGCGGTTACAGTTTCCAGCAGTCACTCAAAACTGGGAGCAATGTCTACCCCACCAGAGAGACAGAGACACTCATGATTCATGGAGGGGGTAAAGTAATCAAGAATTATTCTCACTTGCCTGAGTGTTGGAGAATAATTGGTCTTATGCTAAGCCTTGCTCCAGACTCAAGTAACAAATCTTAAAAGGAACATCCCAAAATATCAAACTATGTTCATATGATCTAACAGGGTTCCAGAATAAAGCTCTGGAATATTTACAGAAACACAAGTATTGAATATCCAATGAAAATTTATGATACTAAATTTAATATGATACCTAATCAAATATTACCATGCATATCAAAAAGCAGGACATTATAACCCACAATGAGAAGACAAATCAAGCAAATGAACCCAGAACTTCCACAGATATTAGAAGTAGCAGATACCACACTACCATAGTTTTTATATTTACATTGGAAAAGTTAAAGACAAAGATTGATTTTTTTAAAAAAAATTATCAAAATCAAAATTGTACAGATGAAATCTGCAATGCCTAAGTGAAATAAATTGCAGATAAGACCTTGAAGAAGAAAAAAATTAGTGAACTTGGTGAACTTGAAGACAGAAAAATAAAAATAAAATGTGTAGAGAAAAATATTGTCCTTAAAACAGCAAACAAAATTATGGAGCTATGGAACTGTTTCAAGTGGCGTAATGCATGCGTAATTGGGGAGTCTGAAGAAACTGAGAGAGTAAGGATAGACAGAAAGATAATTTGGGAAAATCAAGACTAAAATTTTTCCAAATTTAAGAAAAATTGTAAGCCTACAGATCCAAGAAATTCAACAAAACTTAAGCAGAATGAAATGTAAAGAAAACCACACCAAATCACATTATAATCACATTGTTCAAAACCATGAAGAAAGAGAAACTCTCAAAAGCATCCACAAAAAAAAAAAAAAGGAGTGATAATAAACACCACATATAAAGAAGCAAAGATAAGGATATGGCAGGTTGTTTAGCAAACTCATGAAAGCAAAAAGACAAATTATTTAAAAATAATTTTTTAAAGTATTGAATGAATAAATCTGTCAAATTAGAATTCTATACCTACTAAAACATCTTTCAGAAACAAAAGTAAGCTAAAACTTTTCCATACATGCAAAGGCTGATGGAATTTGTTACCAACAGGCCTTTAATATCAGAAAGGTTAAAAGAATTCCTTCACACAGCTATAACATATGAAAATATGTATGTACATAAAGGAAGAGCACTGGAAAAGGTAGTTACATGAATAAACAAATTGTTTTCTTAGTATCAAATCTCCTTAAGATATAATGGAGAGTTTAAACAAAAATAATAAAAATCTCTTGTGGGGTTACAGCATATGTGTAAGTAAAATTTAAAACAATAGCTTATTTCTAGGAAAAGACTGAAAACATATTACTGTGGTAAATCTTATTTAGGCCTGTAATAATTTAAAGATATATATTGTAAACCATAAGGTAATCATTAAAGTAATAAAAGAGTCATAGTGAATAAGTCGGAAGAGGACATAAAATAAAGTCATAAAATATATTCAACCTCCTCCAAATGGCACAAAATACAGGAGACAAACAAACATAAAAATAAATATTAAACAAATAGCAGATAATAGGATTGAGCCTAGTATTATCAATAATAAATTTAAATAGTATAAGCTAAAAACTAAAATTAAAAGGTAGAGGTTATCAGATTGAATAAAAAAGCAAGATCTGGGCAGCGCTCGTGGAGTAGGGCACTGGCCCCATGTACCAGAGGTAGCAGGTTCGAACCCAGCCCTGGCCAAAAACTGCAAAAAAAAAAAAAAAAGTAAATAAGTAAATAAAAAAGCAAGATCTAACTACAAACTATCTATAAACATGCATGATAAATATAAAGAAATAGATTAAAAAATGTAAAAATAAAACATTTACCATGCTAATAAAAGGAAGATAGAGTGACTGTATAAATTTTACATTAAATTGACATCAGGACAAAGATTATAACCAAAGAAAAGCTGATCAGTTCACAGTGATATCAATTCAAAAATGCTAAACTTTGATGTTATTAATAACAAGGTTTCAAAATGCATCAAGCAAAAATTGATAGAACAACTATGAAAAATATAAATTTATTATTATATTCAGAGATTTCAATACCTTTCTTTCAAGAATTGTTAGAACAAGTTGAAGACCAATAAAGATATAAAAAAAGCTAAAAAATACCACCACACAATTTTACATAATTAGCATTCATTGAACATTCCATTCAACACAGCATAATATGCGTTTTCTTAGAAGTACACTTGAAAAAATTACCAAGATATACTATTTGCAGGTCTGTAAAGCAAGTCTCAATAAATTTACAAATCAAAGTAAACATGGTCTCTTACTACTATGAAATTAAATTATATATAAATTTATATACAATAAATATAAATCACAGTGAGAGCTCTGTAAATATTTTGAAAATCATAGTAAGATCTCTGTAAATATTTGGAAAATATGTAACATATCTCTAATTAAGCCATTGGTCACAAAACTAAAATCAAAAGGGAAGTTAGAAAGCCATTTACACTGACTGAAAATGAAAAAATAATATCAAAATGTGTAGAATGCTGCTAAAACATTATGAAACATTATAAGCCAGAAAAATGATGACCATATAAAAAATTTAAGCCAGGTGCAATAACTCAAGCCTATAATCCTAGCACTCTGGAATGCCAGGGCAGGTGAATTGCTTGATGAGTTCACCACCATCCTGAGCAAGATACCCATCACTACAAAAAATAGAAAAGCTAGCCAGACATCGTGGGTGCCTGTAGTCTCCTACTTGGGATGCTTGAGCCAAAGAAGTTGAGGTTGCTGTGAAATGTGTGATGCCATGGCACTCTACCAAGGGCAATTGAGTGAGACCTTGTCTCAAAAAACTAAAAAAAAAATTTAAAAAGTTTTCAACTCAATGACTTTCGTAAAAGGAGTAGAAATTTAAATTCAAGGTAATCATAAAAAGAATATAATAAAAGTCATAGCAAAAATTAATGAAAGACCAGGAAAATAATTGAATGATCATCTAAGAGATCATATAGTCAAATAAATTGAATTTTTTATTTAAAAAACTATCCAGAAAATTCCTTTCATTCCAAATGGCTTCACTAGTGAATGCTACTATATATTTAGGGGAAAAAATCATGTCACTTCTATACAAATGTATTCATAATTTGAAGAAGAGAGAATACTTCCCTACTGATTCTGTTAGGACAGTATTAGCTTGATATGAAAACCAAACAATGTCATTACAACAAAAGAAAACTACAGACTCATCTCTCCCATAGCATGCATGCAGAAATTCTCAGTAAAATCTAAGTCTGTCAAATACAACAATATGTAAGCAGGATAATATTACATTATGACTAACTAGAGTTGATCTGAGTGATGCATAGCTGATTTAACTTTCAAAAATGAAGCCATGCAATTCGCCATATAAGCAAACTATAACAGGAAAAACACATGATCATCTAATGCACCCACACACATTCATGAGGCAAAAATCAATATTCACTCTTGATAAAAAAATCTTAGCAAACTAGGAATAGATGAGAATTTCCAAAACCTGAAAAAGTTTAGGGGGAAAAGTATAGTATGTATGTTTACATCATACTTAGAATGAACGACTGAAATTGTTCTCCCTTAGATCAAAAACAAGACAAGAATTTTTCCTCTCAATGTTTAAGTTCTATAATGTAGCAGAGGTTCTAGGCATCTCAATAACTGAAGAGCAAAAGAACCATTCAAATTAGAAATTAAAACTGTCTCTCAGATGACTTGATCATATATGGAGAAAATTCCATGGAATCTACAGAGAGAAGTTCCTAATTGTAATATGTCAGTGCAGCAAGACTGAAGAATATAATTCTGATATAAAACAATCATATACTACCAACCATCTTAAATGTAATTTTAAAAATACTATTTACAATAGCATAAAATATAAACATCTTAGAAATAAACCCAATGAAATATGTTCACTACCTGGAAACTATGAGACACTGTTGAAATAATTTAAAGAAGACCAAAATAAATGAAAAAATGTAAGAGCTGTCTAAATAGTATCCATCCATGTAATATGAACAACAGTATTAACAATGGTAGAATGGGTGGCTGGATACTTTCTGGATAGCCATCAAATGCCATGTTCATCGATTGAAAAAGTCAGTGTTGTTAAATAACAGTTTTTGCCAAATTCATCTTTAGATATAAGGTAATGTCAAGCTAGATTCCAATAGGTTTCCTGAAGAAATTAGCACATTGATTCCAAAATCCTTTCATATGGAAATACAAAGGATATAGAAAACAAAACAACATTATAAAAGAAGAACACATTTGAGGGTCAGTGCTATCTAATTTCAAGACTAGTATAATGAATGTGACAGCAATCAAGGCAGAATGGTACTTCCAGATAGTAGATAAATACAACAGATCAATGGGATAGAATAGTGAGGCCAGAAATAAAATTGCTCATGTATAGAATGCTTATTTTTGACAAAGGTACAAAGATAAATTAGTGAAGAAAATTAGTGAAGAAAATTTATCAATAAATGGAACTGAAACAACTGAATATTAGCATTTGAAGAAAAACAACTTTAATACTTACATTGGACCATTTATCAAAATTAATTCAACCAGGTGCCTTAAATTTAAAATATAAAACTTTTAAGAGAAAATTTTTGAGATATTTTATTAGGCAAATACTTTTTTAATAATAGCATTCCAAAATAAATTTTTTCTGAAAATAAAATTTTTAACAAACATATCAATGGCAATTATAAAACAAAAACTTTGGGTCTTTAATTGACCATGATAATGAGAAAGTATTCAGAAGCCTGATGGAAAATATGTGACCATTATATAGCTGAGAAAGGACTTTTATTCAGAATAAATAAAGCTCTTAAAGGTTAGCAATAAAAAACAAACAACCCATCTAAAAATGGACAAAAGATTTGACAGGGATTTCACCAAAAGAGATAAACAGATGACAAATGAGCACACATTCAACATAATTATCAGAGAAATGCAAAATAAGGCAACAATAATAATAGAGAATGGCTAAAACTGAAAAGGTCAACCATACCAAGTGTTGATAAGGATTTGGAGGAACTAGAACTCTCATACACTGCAAATATTATTGTAAATGTAAAATGGTGTACTGCTTTGGAAACAATGTGGCAGTTCTGTAAAAAGTCACACATGCACATCCAATGTTGCCCAGCCATTCCATCTGTCATTATTTATTTAAAGGAAAAGAAAGTTGGTACACCAATGCTAATAGCAGCTTTACTTGTAATAGCTTCTCAGTCTGAAAACCACTTAAATAGAAGTTATAGAACCACTTATAGAAGACTGCATAAATAAATTATTATACATATATCCATACAATGGAATGATTTTTAGCCATAAAGAACAATAAACTATTGATGCATACAATAGTATGGTTGAATCTTAAAATATTTTTCTGAAGGAATATGCCAGACACAAAAGAGCATGCACTTTTTGATAATGTAAAATTCTAGAAAATTGCAACTAATCCCCATTGTAAGCAGATCAGTGGCTACCAAAGGAGACCAAAAAAAGAAATCAGAAAAAGCTAAGAGGACACTTCTTGCAGTGACAGATCTAGTCAATACCTTGTTTGTAATGACAGTTTCAAAGGTGTATACTTATGTCAAAACTTATGAAATTATTCATTTTAAATTATGGTTTATTTTATTTCAATTACACTTCCATACAGTTGTTAAGAAACAAAAATGATGAACATAATTCTTTTCAGAATGATCAATGAATATTTAAAATATGAACCACCAACTTACATCGTCTTTTCTTCTACAGATTGGCAAATGATCTTGCATATTGTGGATAACTATAATGAATGCAAAAATCATTAGAAGGTTAAGTTTTCCTGCCTAAAGAGATTATATTTAAATAAATTTAGAGCATAGAGATAATTATATTTCTTGAGTTTAGCCCCACTTATTCATGCATGGGATGTTTATACTAAAATGTTAACATTCTATGTTCATTTTGATCTATTCCTTGAAGACAGAAGAGATAGATCCCTCCACTCAGAAAAGAGATAACCCCCAATTGGTTGTAATCCAAATGGTATTAAGTGACCTAATTAAGTGGTAGGTATTTCAAGAGCCCAGTCTTTCACATCTGGGTGTTATTAGATAATCCTACTTGGCTACCCTACAAAGTAGCATTTGATCTAAGAGGCCGCCTCTGCCCCACTATTTATTAATGTCTCTCACACGGACTAAATCCATGGGGAATGGCTGGGCCCAAGAAACCAGGCAACAAAGTAGGATATAACGCTGCTGAGGGACTATTTCTTTTTCTGTTTGGTTTTTAAGTGCATTTTGCCTTGACTAACTTCAAATATTGATTGTTAGAAAGTGGACTGGAAATGTAATGATTGACTGATCGCAATGTATTACATACAATGAATTTTGAATACCACAGACTAATTGAATAAATGAACGGAAATATTAATATTGAATTAATAGGAATGATCAGAGTGAATTAAACACAGCAGACCAAATTCTTCCCTTGGATATGCATGCACAATTCCCATTGACTTCAATGGGGGTTTTGTTGTGTGTATCCAAGGGCAGAATCCAGCTTAATGAATTTTTTAATTGTTTTTAAATGGTGAATGAATTGGTTAAAGTGCAAAGCACCAGAGATGACTTTGTACATATTGCATATATTCCTGTGTTTTTTTAATATGCATGAAATACGTGCTTACAATCTTATATCATAGACCCACCACAAATGTCAAATTTTAATGTCTGCAGAAAATAACATGAGAAGTAAGATCATTGCTGTTATATTTTCTTTGCAAAAGGTAACACATACATTTTGCTGCATATTTCTATTTCTTTATATTAAAATGACAAAACTTTGATTTATTAATGAGCTTCTAAAATAAATCTTAAGATTTGGTGCCCAGGAATCCATCCAGGTCCTCACAAGAGTGTTCTCCCCGTGAACTCAATAGTTCAAGGTGCCCTCTCTACCAAAGCACTCATCGCCTTTTTATTTTAGTTACAAAATGCTTTGCCAGATATTGTCAATGACCACACTTAGTTGATCTTCAGTAACTGTCACATCATTTTAGTTGTTGATACTTAAGAAATTTAACTATGAAAGTCCTTCTAGATTATGTGTCCGAGATGGATTCTAAAATATGTTTGATCCTGTAGCTGATTCGGTCATTAAGACAGCCCTGTTCTACGCTATATCATTGTGTCCAATGTCCTGAGGCATAAAAAGTCAGTGGCTTTGATCTGAGATTTATAACACTTTGGCATAAGACTTATTATTCTTTAATATTATCACCCAAGAAAAAAATGAACTTTTCTCAAGGTTCTTTTATTTATTTCTTTTTAAAATTTCAGAATGTTATAGGAGTACACACATTTTGCTTACATGATTTGCTTATGTGCATTTTAGGTCATTTTTGTAAGTTGCTCTTCAACTAGAATATGTACACTATACTAGTTAGATGTGAAGTAACCCAGCCCTCCTACTTGATTCCCATAGAGTTTTACTTTCAGATGTGCACAAAAATGAACTTTTGTGAGGTAAGCATTAAATATGCATAGGAACTTAGAAAGAGTGTGTGTGTGTGTGTGTGAGAGAGAGAGAGAGAGAGAGAGAGAGAGAATGTGCATGCACATGCTGGGAATGAGGGTGTGAAAAACTCTCTTGTAAACACAAAAGAGGTAAAGTCTCCATCTTTCTTTAAGGCTGCATAGTATTCCATGGTATACATGTACCACAATTTATTAATCCATTCATGGGTCGATGGACATTTGGGCTTCTTCCACGACTTAGCAATTATGAATTGGGCTGCAATAAACATTCTGGTACAAATATCGGGGGAACTGTATTGGCTTTCTTTCACAATATATGCTTGGACAAGATCTTAAATATTACATCATTAATTAGTGATATGAATGATTTCAAATTTTCTGAAATATAGTCTAGTGGTTTTTCCATGTAGTACCCATTCTGTATTTTGAATAATAGCCTGGAGAAAAAAGCTAAATTAGCCTTGGGTTCTGGATTTTAAATAAATGGCATAGTGTAATGCAGAAAATGAGACAGATTGCATATTAAAAGGTTGGGCAGGACTACACAGCAATGTGATGTGCGTTATCAAGGTTGACCCCCCTGGCTTGTGTGTTCATAAAATCCAAAATGGGGATAATTGATGTTTTTGTTCAAGTTTCTCTTTTTTTTTTTTTTTTTTTGATACAGTGCCTCAAGCTGTAACCCTGGATAGAGTGGTATGGCATCACAGCTCACAGCAACTTCCAATTCCTCGGCTCGAGTGAGTCTCCTGCCTTCGCCTCCCAAGTAGCTGGAACCCCAGGCACGTGCCACAATGCCTGCCATTTTTTGGTTGCAGCCATCATTGTTTGGTGGGCCCGGGCTGGATTCGAACCCACCAGCTCAGGTGTACATGGTTGGTGCCTTAGCCCTTTGAGCCACAGGCGCCAAGCCAAGTTTCTCTTTTTTTATTGAAATTAACTCTTATTAATTCAGAGGTTCTCATTTTTTACTTTCTTACATTCAGACATAAATGTCCCCACTACAAACTTTTTTTATATTGGTGATGATACGTGTACCCTTTAAATGGTGTACAATATTGGTAGCTTCAGACTTCATTCTCAGAGTCTTCATTTCTGAGTCCCAGGGAGAAGAAAGAATGACTTCCTTTTTAATTATTACAGAGCTACAAGCATTTTTTCTCAGATCTCCCACAACAATTTTTCTAAGAGCTTGTGTCAAGTTTTTTTCTGAAAACATAAGAGATTCTTCAAAGATTATAATATAATGAGAGAAAAAAAAATCCATGGGTAAATTGGACTTGAGTCCATTTGCTATAAGATAAATACACAAATAGATTTGAGATATTTGAGCAGTGAAATTGGCTTCATTGAGCAACTTTTATTTTCTGACAAGGAAAAGTAGACTACTCACTTACAAAGAAAGATTTTTTTCTTTTTTTCAATTCTATAAAAATATATTTTTTTTGTTTTTCAATTTTTATTTTTTAGATATCCCATAACACCATAATAGCAGGGGACTTTAACACTCTTCTTACTGAGCTGAGAAGATCCACTAAACAGAATCTAAACAAAGATATAAGGGACTTAAATGTGACCCTAGAACAGGTGAGCTTTACACACATATGTAGAACACTCCATCCCAAAGCTAGAGAGTATATATTCTTCTCACTGGCCCACAGAACATTCTCCAAAATAGACTGTATCCTAGGACACAAATCAAACCTCAACACAATCAACAGAATTGAAATTTTACCTTGTATCATCTCAGACCACAAGGCAATAAAGGTGGAACTCAACAAACAAAAAATTGTCATCCCCACATAAAGATGTGGAAATTAAATGACTTTATGCTGAATTACAGTTGGGCCAAGGAAGAGATTAAAAAGGAATCATTAATGGGCACGCCTGTGGCTCAAATGAGTAGGGTACCGACCCCATGTATCGGAGGTTTGGGGTTCAAATCCAGCCCCTGCCAAAAAAAAAACTGCAAAAAATAATAATAATAAGAAGAAGAAATCATTAATATCCCTGAGCATAACAACAATGAAGGCACAGGCTACCAATACCTGTGTTAAAGTTTCCTAAAAGGCACACATAAGCAGACTTCCATCGGCCTCTAAAAATGCTATTTGGCTTAATAGCCAACAGCCATGGCCTGGTGGAAACCTCAAAGAAATAGAACAGTCAGGAAAAGAACAGTGTTATGGGCTGAATTGTGTCCACCTCCCTGCAAATTTCTATACTAAAGTCCTATAATAATGTGAATATATTTTGGAGATAGCCTTTAAGGAGGTTATTAAATTAAAATGAGGTAATGAAGGTCTGCCTTAGTCCAATATGACTGGTGTCCTTATAAGCAGAGGAAATTGGGACACAGAAATGCACAGAGGGAAACCCTATGAAGGGTGGAGACCCCAGAAGGCACCAACCCCAGATCATCTTGATCCTGGGCCTACAACCTCCAGGACTATGAGGAAATACATTTCTGTTGTTCCTCAGACATACATTCTCAGACCTCCTGAGTCTGTGGGACTTTGTTATGGCAGCCCTAGAAAACTAATACAAAACTTATTTTCGCTCCATTGTTGAGAATCAACAGAATGATCTGTGCAAATAATTGAATCTTTGCCTATTAAAATCCCTGTCCCTATAGATAAATGCGAGAAAACAAAAGTAGGAATATACAGTTCATGAAAAGAAACACACTCAGTGAAGACTAGGACTCTTATAATTCTATGAACTGACTAGATGATGTGGCCTGAGCCTTGGGCTGATGCCACGCTACCAGCATTCCAGGCCAGTGGTGGTCACTTTGTGGTGCAGTCTGCTCCAAGGTCTGGAAGGTGATGTCCAGTGGCTGGTTACATCAGCCAAGGTCACCAAACTTAGGGGGTGTGCCAGATAGTGGACAAAGTCTTTAGGACTACTGATGATTCTTATGTCCAGTGCTGGTTGTGAGGTGGGAAATAATGAAGCTTAAGCAAAAAGTTGTGATTCTGTGTCCTAAAACATGGGGGGGGGGGGTAGGGTCCATGGGGTTATTATTAAAACATCTGGAACATCCTGACAGTAAAAAGGAAGCAATATAAGTTAATTTAATCTTTAATGCTCTTTGCACTTGATTCCCTGTACCATCTAGAAAGGACTTGACAATGATTTAAGAAAGAAGGAATAAGATTTCTTAACATATATGTTACTACTGAGCCAGCTACCTTGATAATAATATAAGGATGCAATATGTAATGTTTCTTAGTAGATAGATAGATGATAGATAGATAGATAGACAGATAGACAGTAGATAATTTATCTTAGTTTAAGCATCATTCAAGTTCAATTTGTAGATCCCAGTTACTAAACTGATGCCAAGAATGGCTTAACATGACATTTAAAACCTATATGTCAAACTGCCCAGGACTCAGATATAGTATTGTTTTACCTTATCAATTTTTTATTTATTTACCCTTCCTTGTGAAAGGAAATGAGCCTTTGAAACTCTGGGTATTTAAAAATAGAGGTTGTCTTCATCAGCTGAGGTTGCTAGATGCCTCCCCCCCCCCATTGCAAATGTATCTTACAAAGCAGAAAGAAAGTATGATCCTTGCCTTTGAGTAGTTTGCATATCTGTATGCCATTAAAAAAATCAAAACTAAAAATATCCCAACATCATATCCACCTGTGTTTTGAGACGGGGGTGTGCATTTATCTGACAGATGTAGTGACTGTATTTCTCATTCTGCTCAAACAGAGAGTACCAAGAGGCAATGAGGGAAAATGGACACATTTTGGCAGATGGGGTTGAATGTTTCTCCTTTATGTGGAACAGTGTAAATAAAGCTGGGGATGATCCTGAGAGCTATTCATGAAATGGATGGCTAGAGCCCAGCCTAAACTCTTCAGGACCCTGCTAGCCCACTGTGACAGCCTGTCTAGCACCTGTCACATTGGTCACGCATAGTGTGGGCTAACGTACAATGATGTGAATTATGCCTTTCATTTGCACCAGAGCAAAGACCACGTCTTATTTGTTCAACACCGTATACAATACAATACAAGACACATGTAAATGTTTAATAAGTACATGAGGACAATGAAACGCTAGGAGGAGATCTGGCAAGTGGGAAAAGAGATGGGAATAGAAACATAGATGGGGAATTGGAAAATTACAATCCAAGCATTGAAATGATTAAAGAATCTTCAAAATGACATCAGTTAAACATTACGTTAGACTAAGGAAGAAAGGGTTATGTCAGACCATAAATAAAAAGTCTGCTCCCTGGATCACAGATGTTAACGGAATCTCCTGTGGTTGATCAATGTGACAACCAGTAAGAAATGCTTCCTGAGGATGGGTCATAAGTAAGACTTAGGGGATGTGAATAAAGCAAGAGAAGAAAGGGCCATAGTGCCAAAAAATGGTCAGAGTGTGGGAAAAGTTCTGGCAGCAAAAATTAGTAAGACAAATTTAGAAAATTTTCCTGAACTGGAGGACAGTAAAGAGTAGCAGAAGCTAAGTGAGAAGGCATATTGGGACCATGCTGAACCACAGCTAGTGACTTTTCACTAATGCACAGGACAAATTCTAACAGGGAGACCCAGAAAACAGGCATCAAGTAAGAAGCTTTTGTACTAATTTGGGTGTGAAGTCATGTGGATTTGAAATATGATACTGTGATACGGGCAGTGAAAATAGTAATGTTGTGATGAGTGGGAGACACAGACGTAGTAGAAATGAGCATTGATAGGACACAACAACTATTTGGTCAAGTAGTTAACCTTGTTAATCTTAGTGCCAGCACCATGACGCCATTGGAAAAGAAAATTCAGGACAAGGAGCCAGTTGGGAACAAAGAGAAATATTGACTTTGTTTGGGGACATGATGGCAAAAACCCAAAGTAAGAATGTTCACTAGACATTACGAGACAAGGCTGGAATTCAATTGGAAGGTCAATCATAGAAATGCAAAATGAAGTTTGTGAGGCCATTAAAAAAAAAAGAAAGAAAGAAAGAACTCTCCACAGACCAAAAAAGCACGCACACTGCATCTTAAGGATGCCTCTATTCAAGGGAAGTTGGAAAGGAGAATCAGAGAAAATAAGAAATCTTAGGCTTTTTGATTCAAATGCTGATTTGGTTCTTTGCTTATACAAACATTCATTCCATTCCACCTTCTGCATCAAAATTACATTTTAATATATTAACTACATAAGTAAAATTTAATGAAGTCTACAACCTCTCTAAATGTCTTCAAAACTTACTTTATGTTTGTGTCATGTAGAGACAAAATCATCAGATTTTAAATCTAAAATCTTGGCAGTCGCTTTTTAGGTGTTTCCCTTTAGAGTGGACAAGTTAAATTCTAAAATCAGAGTCTTTTGTTATAAAATCAGGTAAAAGATACTGCACAACGTTTGTTTGATAATTGACTGTGATAATGCAGATCAAGGAGGCCTGTGGCATGTAAGGCAAATGTCGGTCCCTGAATCTTTCCTGCAGTTTGTAGAGAATACAACATGGAGAGTCTACTATTCAGCATTTATACATAATCCTCGTTTATTCATTTGTCTCTGAGTCTCTGTTATGGTCAGGCTCTGTTCCAGAAGCAGCAGATACACAGAAAAAGAGGCCCGGTCTTCTCTTCTTCAGATCATAGACAAGTGGGAGAAAGATAAACAAATGAACTGAAAATACATGTAATTCAGGCAGTAATAAAACACTTTGAAATAAAATAAAGCAGAATAAGTGAATGACGAGACTTGTGTGGGAGCAGCTCTATTTCAGATGTGATACTCAAGGGATACAAGAGAGCAGGAACGAGAGAGAGAGAGAGAATGAGAATACCATGGAAGGATGTCTGGGGAGAGGAAGCCTGGTCAGTGGACAGCACATGGGTGTCCATGAGGTATCAGTGACAAGTACAAGAATCAGCAAGAAGGTAGACTTGGGGCTGTGGTGGCAGGTGCACAAGGGCAGGGTCAGAGCTGTCAGTAGTGGTGAGGACCTGTAGACCTAACGGTGATGGGAAGCTACTGGAGGTTTTAGAACAAAGGGTCACGCCCTCCGTTTGGTGGGACACTAGCGGTTCTCAATTCAGTTAAAGAAATGCTCACTGACCCTCTCCGTCCTGCTATCATGCTTCTCCCTTCCTCCCTGACCCTTGGCCAGTAGGTCAGTGCTGGGCTAGGAGCTATCTTCTGGGGAAACGGCATCAAAGATCCTTCAATATCTGAAGGGAGAGGGGAAAAAGCATTCTTTGAAAAGGTTTAAAAAAGAGTTTGTTTAAAAAATAAACAGAAAAAATATATTACGTGCCCCATACCTTTCTCGCTTGGAGATCCACTGTGCGCCACCACGTACACTTTCGCTACTTAGACATACACTGGTTTTCACCAGTCAGCGAGGGGACTGTGACTTCACATTTCAGAACAAGAGTCACAAAGACTTTACGCTGTAGATTGGCATCCACATAATGAATTCTTATTTTTTTTAAGATGCTGCTAGAATTTCTTAGAAAAAATTAGAACATATGGTGCTTTCCAAGTGCCTGCTAGAAAATTATAAAATCAGCAGCAGTATTTCTGGCTGCTGAGATACTGTGAACAACAATTACCTCCAAAAGATAGGGGGTAGCAAAGGACCGAGGACGCCTTCGTACCCCACAAAGTGCATAGTACTCTACAACTCGTTTCCCGTTAGCCTGTCATGGTAGTCCTATCAATCAAACCGGTGGGGCAACTCACTAACAATCAGTCATTTTGGCCTGGTCTCAACTTTAAGTAGGTATTGTACCACCACCATCCTAGCCATTCTACACACCAAGACTGATGCTCGAGGATATTAAAGGACTCTTAGGTAATAAGAACTGAGCCATTGGATTCCAAAGTTGGTACCCTTGATATTTTATCATAGAACCACAGAGGAGGGAGGTTTATTAAGGTATTACATTCAGTGAAAATAAAGAGATACTATTTTATTTATTTTTTTATTGAATCATAGCTGTGTACATTAGTTCAATCATGGGGTACAATGTGCGGGCTTCACATGCAATCTGAGATATTTTTATCAACCTGATTAACATAACATTCATGAGATTTTCTCATTTACTATGTGAAAATATTTTTGATCCGTATTTAGAAGTTTTCTCCTGACCCTTCAAATATGTACCACACATGTGATCTCACCCTTTTTCCTATCTCCCCCCACCCTCTCTCTCCCCTTCCCTCCCTCTCCCCTTTCCCCATCTTCCTGTACAATAAATGAGTTGTAGCCTTCACTTGAATGATACAGAATTTGTCTCATATTTGGGGTGTCTACATTGGATACTTTTTCTTCCATTCTAGAGATACTTTGCTAAGGAGAACATGTTCCAGCTCCATCCATGTAAATATGAAAGAGGAAAAGTCACCATCTTTCTTTAAGGCTGCATAATATTCCATGGTATTTATCCAGAAAATATTAGTAGAGTAACACGCAGGTCCTGGAGTTTATCCCATTGCTCCTTCATGGCATGACTATTGGCTAGAAAATGATGTGCTGGCTTCCTTTTGGAACTACCATAGTCACATTACCATTGGGATACATTAAGTAAGTCAAATTACCACTGGACATCATATGAAAATATTAAGAT